>JAUKWC010056829.1:0-39554 GCA_032356245.1 Endocladia muricata | reverse complement strand
TTGTTGAGGGGGCGTTGTGTGAGTCGGTGAATGAGGAGACGGAACGTTGTGGTGAAGAGGATGGCGGGAATTTGTTAGCGTGCGTCCGTAGAGTAGCCACAAACGTGGTGAAGGTGGGTTCAGAGAACAAATTTTATATGGCGGTACGAGAAATGGGGTTTTCGGACAACATTTTCAGTACACTCGGCAGTGTTGTCAATTGCTATGTTGTGCGTGCGGACTCAAGCGAGGGACAGCATGAACTTTGCGATGGCGCGTCTGTTCTCCCAGGGATTCCCGCCACAACTCTGGATTCTCCCCCACGCGCTGTTGTTGGAGCAGAGAACGAGTAACTGTCGACGCACAGAAGAGCGAAAAGATCGAAAAAGGTTCTTGCATATTGGTAGCCCACTAAATGGATTGTAGTTTTCTCGTGTGTTTAATTCTAGTGCAGAGAGAATGGCTCGTCCGTTCGAAGGGGGGTTTAAGGTAGAATTGGCTGTGCATCAAGGTCTCTGGAGAACTCGTTCATGTAAATACGACGGTAGAGCCAGTGGGGCGGAGGAGTAAAAGGGGGGATGTGTAAATCTGCCCGCGCGAAGTGAGCTGTCCGGATGGCAGCAGAGGCATTGTGCAGGCCAAACCATGGAGAAGCGGGAGCTTGACGCCCTCCTCGCTGCATCTCTGCCAGTTAGACCGGATTTTCTCTGCGATTTACATTCTCATCTGTAGACCACCGCAAAGCTAACGCATTGCAGAGTGTTATCAACAGCGTCGATTGGTGGAATACAATCCATGTACCGAACGAACGCATAATCGGGTGGTTGCATTGATTTACGGCCGTGCATACAGATGAGAAACAGAACCAGGGCCACCCATACAGTCTGTTTGTTCATCGTCGTCAGCGGCCAGGAGCACGAAGCTGCATCGCTGCCGTTTCGTGGGGCCGAAGCTGCTATTTGCATAGACGCGCTGAATGACATGTTTCTGCATTGGGTCGAGTTGAATGACATTCAGGTCGAGATCATAGTCGTTTCCGGAAGGACATAAGCCACCGAGACCAGAACCACTTTTAACGATAGTAATTTGGAGAGTGTCACATGTGTGGACTGAATACTGCTGGAGAAGCTCGGCGCGGAGAGGGTCCAGCAGCACAGTGGTGCCCAGGACACCAAGCTGGAGATGAAGATCGATGGAGGTGTAGGGAGCTTCTCTGCGTAGTGATTGGAGCATCGCAGCAATAGTGCGGCCTTTTTCGTTTCCGAAAAGCGGCATGGCGAGGGTTCTCAAGTGAGCGAGTTCGCCGAGGTACATTCGGAAGGCTTCCCTGACAAGGCGCGCCCCGTGCCTGTCGTTTAGGTTCCTGTATAGGGTTTGGAGGCGGTGCGATCGGGAGACGGAGCCGAAATACGTTCGAATAGCAGCAAGGTTTTGGGAGTGCCGGATTCGGCGGATGGTGTCGTCCATGTCTGCTGCGCTTCGCTTTGAGGTGGGGCCTTAGTCTTGCTTGAATGCAGTGTGAGCGTGTTCATGAATACCGGCGTCTACATGTTGTAGGCCTCCAAAGTTGCGGATGTCATCTGCAAGTTGGGTGAAGGGATGAAACTTGAGGGTCTTGAGCTTGGTGCGGTAGTGGTCCGGAAAGATGTGAAGCATGGAGGATTTAAACATATTGACACGGTCCTCTAGGTTGTCAACGTCGGCGGAGCTCCAGTGCTTCTTTAGTCCCTGTCTCGAGCTGAGTATGAGAATGTCGGAGTACTGAGCGTAAACAGATGCGAGGGGCGCGGAGTCAGCTTCATGAAAGGAGCGCTCTATGATTCCTGCGATATCTGGAAAGACCGTGCCAACAGACTTCTAGAGTTTGGCCTCCAGCATGCCACGGACTCCTTCATTTGTGCAGAGTCCGTTCAGCCGACCGCCTTCTTCAGAGGCAGAGAAGTCGATGTGTAGGCCGGGAACTTAGAATTCCCTCTCAATGGCAGCCAGAACCGTTTTGACTTCGCGAGGGAGAGCTGTGCGGATGGTTATGAACTGTTTCCGACTGTTTCCGGTGGATGCTTGCGCTGTGAATAGGACGGGGTGGTCGAGCCTAAGAAGTATAGAGGTCTTCATTATCTTGGAGATGGCGACGTGGAAGTTGCGCAGCGGTTCGAAACCGAGAATGGAGTGATGTCGAGATGAGAATTGGACGGAAGGAGGGGGCATGTTTCCAGAAAGGATAGAAACCTGCGCAGAAAGGAGGCGGCGAGTGTTTGTTGCAGCCGTGAGGTGGCCGCTCGTGTGTGAGCTGGCCTGCCCAGCAATGCACGAGCATCGGCGTCGACCTTGAGGACGGCCACTTTTCTGCGAAGAAGGATGGTGGACTGCGTGGTACGCGGCGGGAATGAGGCGGACTAAGTGAGGATATTTGGACGCACTTTGCAGCGGTGGCAGGTTTGGCTGGTTTCTGTGCCTGATCTGGTGCCGGTGATATCATTCGCTTTGGGTACGTCGCAGCAGTAGCTGGTGAGGACTAGGTGAAATTTTCATGGTCGATAGTGGGCATCTAAGCATATGAAGCCTACTAGGGCTTTTTCATACCGAGGCGATAGCAGAGATTGCGGGACAGAGTATAATATGGAGGTTTTGGTTCCTGGTGCACGACTCGATGAAGAAGGTGGAAGGACGTCAAAGTCTCTGTCGTCGACTGTGGGGAGGAGGTGGACAGGAAGATAGCCGACGACGGTGTGCCGGGACATTATGCAGCGTCGGCGGAAAGCGTCAGTGGAGTTGGTGAGAGTGGGGTGTACAGGACACGCAGAGAGGGCGCCGTTCTTATATGTAGTGGAGGACTTATTCGTATAGATATGTATGCAACATACGAACGAGTGGGTTTATGGTGTCCCGGTGTTCCAGATGGCACCATCGAGGTCGCTACCCATTACTTCATCCTTGGGGTGTTGACAAAATCGTGTGTGGACGTCAGTCTGCAGGGGATGCGCGAATAGGTGCGTGTCTCTCTGCGGGGGGCTACGACGAGGGCGGAAGGAGCAAAAATCTGTGTTAGCTTGCGCTACCTGCTTTCGCAGGATCTCAACAGCGTCCTGCAAGTGCGTAGTTCCGAAGGACATACCGCTGTGCTCCAACACAAGAGTTGCGGAGAAGCCCTGATGGTGAATCTTCTTGTCGATAACAGCGAGTGTGAGGGAGCGACACTCTTGTGAGGAGCAAATGTGGTCTGTAAAGCGGGCGAGAGAGAATTCGGGATCCCTGAGGATAGGGATGATCTCATCAACAATACGCGGGTCGGCAGTCCTCTCTAATTCTGCAAGAGAAACTGTGATAGATTGTACGAGGAGGTCGGTTTTACTTGCGGTCGGTTTTGCATCAGGGTCACACAGGAATGGGAGCAAGGGAAGCAGAAGCGGCGGAGCCTCATCAGAAAGGACGTTGTCATCGTAGTGTACAGGATGTTCCGGGGCGGGTGAACCTTGCGGGGCAGTAGGGACAAGCTCGGCGTGTCTGTGTGTTCGGAAGTGACACTGTTGCTCGTGTTTGGGAAGGGAGTATGGGTCGGACGACGAGTAAACGCAGTGCCGGTGTTTGCAGCGCATATCGAGGGCTGGCAAGGATGGATGCAAGGAGAATGGGTTGCGGGAGGACCTAGAGAACGGGGAGTTAGGAAGGTTTCCCCGAGTGGAGCCTTCTTTTTGTTTTCATTAAGTACAAGACGGTAGGTCTGGTCGAGAGCACTCCCGCGTTCACGAAACCTAGTGAAGATCTCGAGCAACCAGGTGTGGTCAAGCTGGAGGACGTGGCCTGCCATTCGACATAGACGGACGCCCTTGGCTTTATAGAGAAGAGAACGTCATGCGTGCGTTGACGGGTATTACAATGAGAGGTGGGAATCGAATAGTAATGATACTGTAATATCCGCAATTGAAAAGTTTTCGAAATTTCGTACACTCTAGGGTAATTTCATTCACGGTACTTTGAAGGCACGACGGGAAAACTGTGGAACGCAAGAGCCCGCGAGATGGCCTATTCAAACCGCAGCGACACGGGCCACTACCACGCTAAAGCTGCGAAGTTGCGCTGCCGTCGATAGAATGTACAGAGTGACAGTTTTTTCTCGAGATTTGACGGCTTGCACATGTAAGTAGCGCGTATTCGAAACGGTAATCGCATGGGCGCGAAGGGTCTGAGCGTGATAGGAGTCGTCGTCGGAGAGTGGTGATATTTGTGATGTGCGATGCGATGCGGGGAGTGCTGGCCGTTGGAGGTTGAGAGGGTGAGAGAGTGCGCATGATGATGTGGTTTGGTGCGCAAACTGGAAGGGGCATTGGGCGGGATGGCTGGTGTCCCCGCAGATGGGCGAGACATGTAGCTCGCGACGCAGCGCGGAAAGCGTGGGCTGCTGGAAGTGGAGTGCGATACGATGCGGGGAGTCCGAGCTGTCGGAGGTGAAGAGGTGGAGGCGATGGTGGCGGTGGTGGAGTGTGGTGTACAAACTGGAACGAAAGGCGGGCGGGACAGGTGGCGTCGTCCGAGAGTGTTGAGGCTTTTGGTATTCGATGCGATGTGGGGAGTGCGGGGTGTTGGAGGTGGAGAGGATGAGGGAGTGCGGGTGATGGTGAGGTCTGGTAAACAAACTGGAAGGGATGGCGGGTGGGATGGAATGCATCATTCAAAAGTGGCGAGGCACCTGGTGGTCGATGCAATGAGGGGAGTGCCGGCTGATGGAGGTGGGGAGGGTGAGGGAGTGCGGATACTGGTGGACCGTGGTAGTGAAAACGTAGATATGTCCACATACCGTAGAAGCGCTACTCCTGTAGCAGTACAGAAATGTGAAAGAAGGCGACTGGACGTGCAGCGCGCGCAGTGAACGTTTGGTTAAGTTTCAGTAAGTACACTGCGCAGCTGCACTTTCAGCTGTTCCGATTGCGGCAAAATTGCATTCGGAACCGCAAAAAGTGCCGTTCTTGAGCGGTGAAAGGAGGAACGGACTCCCCCACGTCGCTGTACGCTGCGTAATATATCTGTATCCTGGATTTGCACAGCCCGTAGTATGTGAGCTAGTAATACTAGACCCGGACGTCCAATGAGTACAGTACTAGGTCTAGTGATACCCATGGTTTATTACACATTTCGGTGTGCAGTGTCTATTACTACTAGACCTAAACGTCCACCAAGTGGACGTCCGAGTGGAGTAATTCTAGACCCTGACGTCGACCAGGTGGAGTTCCGAGTCTAGTAGTACTAGTCCCGGACGTCCACCTGATAGACGTCCGGGTCTAACAGTACTGGACTGAGAAGTGCACCTGGTGGACGCCGGGGTCTAGTACCAATAGACACTGAACTGCGAAATGTGTAATAAACCACGGATATTATTAGACCCCGTACTGCACTGAATGGGCGTCCGCATCCATTCCCAGAAACAGAGACGTCGATCACTCCCGCGTAGACGAGAACAGCATTCCGTTTCGGGAGCGGGGGAGTGCTCGCCAGCGCCCGTACCGTTTTGTACTTAGTGAAGACAAGAGGACGGCTCCATCTGTGGAAAATGCGCTACCTCTCGATTGGCGCAACCCTCCCGCCAGCACTTTGTTTAAGAGCCAGGTTTGCCAGCCCTCAATATGCTGTGAAAATCTCGGCACTGCGTTAAGTAGTCTTCCGACGCGTACTCCTTTTCCAAACACGAGCAGAAGTGTTACTTCCGAGCACACCGACCGGCTGAGCTCGTCTCTAATTCTCCGCAAGGCTCACGCGCCCCAGAACCTCGTGTCCTCTACGATGACATCATCCTTTCTGATGTGGCACCGGAGCCTCCGCTCCCTTGTTCCCATTCCTGTGGGACCCTGATACCGACCCGACCACAAGTAAGACCGACCTCGTCATACAATATACCGCAGTTCTTCTTGCCAAAGTAGAGAGGAATGCTGGCCCGCTCATGCACGATGAGACAATCTCTATTCCGAGGGAACCGGACTCCTCTTCCATGCGCTTTCGAGACCGTTTTGGCTTCCCACAAGAGTGTCGCTCCCTCACATTTCCTGTCGTCAAGAACGAGCTTCACCATCAGGGCTTCTCCGCAACTCGTGTGTTGGACCGCGGCGGTATGTCCTTCGGAACTGCCTTCCTCTGGGACGCTGTCGAGATCCTGCGAGAGGGAGTAGCCCAAGCTAACAAAGAGTCTTGCTACTCTCGCCCTTGTGGTAACCGCCCGCAGTGCGACACGCATCTCTTCGCGCATCACCTGCAGAATGGTGTGCACCGATGAGTCTGTTAAGACCTCGATGAAGAAGGCGTTGGTAGTGACCTCGAGGGTGTCATCTGGGACACCAGAATGTTGTGGAACCATTTGTTTGTGGGTTGCATACAGATCTTTACCGATAAATCTGCTACTACACTTAAGAACATCGCCGGCGTTTCCTATCGCGTGGAAATTACTCTCGCCAAACCAACCGTCGCTTTTCGCCGACGCAGCATAATGTCCCGGCACACCGTCGTTGCCGATCTTCCTGTCGAGCCCTTCCGCAACATTGACTACAAAGACTTTGGCGCCCTGCCACCTTTTTCTAATACTCGTGCGCAAGACACGAAAACACCCATAGTACACACCGCCCTTCACCCTCTGCTATCGCTTCTGTATGTAAATGCCCTCGTAGGCTTCACATGCGCAAGTGCCTACCATCGTTTTTTCAGCTGTCACCCAGTCCTCACCCGCTACTGTTGTGGCACACACGAGGCAATGGGCATCATTTCCTCTGCATGAGGCAAGAATACCAGCTAAACCTGCCAGCACTGCGAAGTATCTTTAAATCTCCTCACCTCATCCGCCTCATTTCCGCTGCGAACCACCCAGTCCGGCATTCTTCTTCGCAGAAGAGTGGCCGACCTCGAGGCCGACGACGCTGATCTCGCACAGCTGATTGAGGCGGCTCAGGCCCTAGCTACCACTGCCCAGCCGCGACAAACCCTTGCCACCTCCTCCCTGTGGAGGTTGCTATCCTTTCTGGAAACAAGCCCCCTGCTGCCGTCCAATTCTCATCTCGACATACACTCCATTTTCGGTTTGGAACCGCTGCACAACTCCCACCTTGGCATCTCCAGGCTAATTATGGCCTCCATAGTTCTCAAGCTCGAGTCCCCCGTCCTGCTCGCGATGCAAGCTTTCGCGGGAAACGGTTGGAAGCAGTTTGGAACTATTCGCGATGCTCTCCTTCGCGGAGTCAACACAGTCCTGGGAGCCATTTCGAGGGGATTCTACGTTCCCGGCCTACACATCGGCTCCTCCGCCCCCGAGAAAGGCAGTCGCCTGAGCGGACTCTACACAAATCAAAGAGTCCGTGGCATGCTGGAGGTCCAACAATACAAGTCCGTTGACATGGTCTTTCCAATTATCGGAGGAATCATAGACCATTCCCGTCAGGAGCCTGACTCCGCGGCCATCGCATCCATTTGCGCTCATTACTCCGACATTCTAGTACTGAGCTCGAGATAGGGACTATAGAAGTACTAGGGGTCGGCAAAGATCACTACCAAGAGGACCGCGTCAATAAATTTAAAGCCTCTATGCTCCACATCTTCGGGGATCGCCACCCCACCAGTCTCAAGACCCTTGAGTTCCATCTCCTCGCCAGCCTTGCTGAGGATATTCGCAGCTTTGGAGGCCCACGGCATTTAGATACCGCTGTTTATGATCTCGCTCACACTGCATTCAAGCACAACTACGGCCGCACCTCCAAGTGATGTGCCACAGCCATGAACGAAACCGCCCGCCCAATTTAGCACTCCGCGAACCTTGATGCCGTTCAATTAAAGTCGGCTGCATGTCTCGATCGCATCGCCTCACAGTCCTGCATACGAATCTAAACGACAGAAACGGGGCGCGTATTGGCGTGGAAGGCTTCAGAATATATCTCCGCGAACTCGCTCACTTGAGCACCCTCACTATGCTGCTTCTCGGAAACGAAGAGGGCCACCTCATCGGCGCGATACTCCAATCGCTAGGAGGAGAAGCTCCCGACATTTGCATTGATCGTTTCGTCCATCTGGGTGTCTAGGGCATCACTGTGCTGCTGACCTTGTCCGCGCCGAGCTTCTTTCAGAAAATTCGCTCCACACATGTGACACTCTCCACACTACTATCGCGAAAAGTGGCTTCGTTCTCGGTGACTTCTGTCCATCCGTCAAGGACTATGCTTCGGACTTGAATGTCATTCGACTCGAGCCAATGCGGTAACATCTCATTCAGCGCGTCTATGCAAATAGCTGCTTCAGCTCAACGAAACGGCAGCGGTTTAGCTTCGTACTCCTGGCCGCGGACGACTGAGAACACACAGACACTGTACAGGTGGCCCAGGTTCTGTCTCTCTTCTGTACGAACGAACGTGAGCCACTGCAGCCTACCGAGCATGCCTTCGTTCGGTACATGGATTGTGTTGCATCACTTGACCCTGTTTATGGCTCTCTGCCATGCGTTTACTTGCGGTGGTCTACTGATGAATATGTAAATGGGATGGACAATCCTGTCCCGCGACCAAAGATACAGCAAAGAGGGCGTCAAGTTTCTACTTTTCCCTGGTTTGGCCTGTGCAGGGCCTCTGCTATCATTAGGACAGCTGACGTGATGCGGCCAAGTTGCCACATCCCCCGTTTCACTCCTAAGATTCACTGACTCCACCATCGCTTTTACATAGACAGGTTCTACAGAGACCCTGATGCACGTCCAGCCGTACCGGAACGCTGCCCTCCGACAGACACGCCATTCTCTATGCACCGTAATTAAGCACACAAGAAAACTACAATCTGTTTAGTGATCTTGCAACAGAAATATTCAGTTTCCTTCCTTCTCTCTCTTCAGTGCATCCACAGATACTTATCCTCTGCTCCAAGAACAGCACGCGGGGAAGAATCCAGAGTTTTTGCAGAAATCCACGATAGGCCAGACGTGCCACTGCAAAGTCTGTACAGTCCTTCGGTTGAATGTGCAGGTGCAACGTAGCAATCGACGACGCTGCCAAGCATATTGGAAATGCTGTGCGAAAATCAGGTCCTTCGTACCGCCACATAAAATTTGTTCTCTGAACCCACCTCCACCACGGATGTGGCTACGACAGGGGCACTTGCTCAGAAATCGTCGCCATTCTCTTCACCAGACCGTTCCATCCCATCATCCGCCGACCAACACACGACCCCCTTAGCAGTAGAACCATATATAAACATCGCTTGCGGAACGGTGCGGCATAAAACGGTGCAAACAGTGCATGCGATCTGCGCGGTTGCCAAGAGCGGGTACTTGGGAAACGTCAGGCTGAAAGTGCTTTGGAACTGGCCGCCACAGCCCTCAGTTTGCTGGAGGCAGGATAGTACTGTTGCCAACCAGCCGTCCGGGCTTGCGAGTTGCATGATATACTCGTACGCGGACGTCCCATGCTGTTGATCATGGTATCCTTGGAGCTTGTAAACGACATCGTTCCCAAAGATCTTCCAAACAGTAAGTCACGCTTCTCAAGATCACACAACGCCTTTGGCACAGAGTAATCACCGTATGCTAGATCGTCGGCCTTGCTGATTCGCCACGATGAGAAAGTCTGGGGTCTCTTGCTCTCCTTCTGACCAGACCAGCTTCACCTGCGTTTCAAGTACCGGAAAAGAGCGGTCCGCACGCTCGCTTTCCGATACAAACGTGGTCTTTCACGAAATCAAGAAGAAATACCGAAGGCACTGCAACAGCTTTTCCCTACCGTTTCTCTTCCACCCACTCATCACGTCAGAGATTGCCCGCCTGTTCCTCGCACGTAGAGCACAATCTGTTGAAACGGCCTCCTTGCGCTCGCGCCGGAAGTCGGCGTCCAATAAAAGAAAAGACAGGTTCCCGGTGCCAAGCTCTGCACGCACCGTTCCGACCAGATCTGTGGCCTCATCGCAGCAGGAATGGGTATAGTACTCCTTACGATTAGCAAAAACCATTGGTAGGATCGGCACGACACCGTCCACGCCGCCCCGGGAAAGCTCCCCTCCCACGCATGGCCCCGTGCAGCCCGCCCAGCTCCGGACTGGAACAGAACTTGCTGGGTCCAGCTGAGCAGTCTCGCGGTGGCACCAGTACAAAAATGATTCTGGATGGTCTAGGCAACACCAATGTACTTTGCCCCAACCTGCGTCGTACGCCTGCAACTCTGACCACATCTAGTTCCAGACCCGATGTGGCCTGCTGGGTGTCACCAGAAATCCCGCAAGCCACGCGTAGACACTCGTTCTCCTGCTTGACATCCCCTAATTCGGCTTGTAGTCGCAGGAACTCGGAATGCGTTGGCTTAGTCGTCACCTGCACCTCAAGCTCTTGATCGCCCTGCAGAAGCTTCTCATTGTAGTTCCTGACCCTTGTCGTAAGACCAATAATCTCTTGCTCCTGCGCCCTGGCCTTGGTCATTTGCTCTGCAAGCATAGTTTATAGATCGGAAGACCTGTATGGATGGAATCCAGCGCGTGGAGCCCGGAGAGGTGGTGAGAAGAGCTGACAAAAAGAGTGCATCAAGATGGTTGGACCTGAGCATATCAGCATCAAGCACATGAGCGAGCTGTTGTTGCAGTATTTGACGCCGGGGGACCTTTTGGTGGCCCGGTTCAGTGGTAATTGAGCAACTGTGGAAGCCTGTGTTGGGCTTCCCAGACAGCGCCATAGCGCGGGGTGCGAGAAGGGTGACGGGTATGTCAGCTAAGCTCTACCGAGCTCAATAAAGGCGTTTCGTGAATACATCGTAAGCACCGCCTGCGACATTCGTGGCTCTCCGTGGGTTGTCAAGCTTGCCACAAGATTTTTGGACGGCGAGAAACGGAACGTGTCGGCCAGAAGCGTGAGCAACCCTCCGGATGATCCTGCTGAATGTCCCCGGATTCAATGTCTACCGGAGTACATAGTCCGATTTATTGCGCACTACGCTGGGGATCCTATGATTTCCCTCCGTTATCCACTGGCGTTGGTGGACAACTCGCCAGCGAGGTACCATGCGCTGCTGGACATGGAAGGCCCGATAACATCACGAGTGGAGGAAGCAATGGCGAGGTGTGTGCTGGTACGTGCGTCGACGGTAAGGTACGAAGGTGGGGGACATGGGGTATTTGCAGACCGGTTCTTCGCAAAAGGAGAGACGATCCTCCCCTTCTATGGGACGCTCCTGTACGCAGACTTGCGTGAGCACACGCGGGAGACGACGAAGATTTACGGAAGTGGAATTTTGGGAGTACACAGAGAACGTTTCAATCGTGTAGCCATTCACGTGGGAAAACGGGCGGAGTCCCGTGAAGGTTTGAAGCACAATGTTTACAATGTACGGGCACCAGTTTGTGTGCCCGGGTTTATGAATGACGCTCAGTTCTTGCCAGGTGATGGGTAGGAGCAAAACAGATGTACTTCTGGAGCGGGAGACATAAACGTGGGGGTTTACGAAGATCGACGGGATTCGTCGCAGAAAGCTCTACGTGCACTGGACACCGGTACGATCTGTGCAACGCGTAAGAATCTAAAGGGCGAGGAGCTGTTCGCAACCTTCGGCTATAGTTTTAGCCCCTAAATCCGTAGTAGGTTCTTCGAAAATAGCGTGTAGGCAAACGAACTTGAATACTGGGTGCCAGTTTGAGAACCAGTTCCGGCGAGCACGTCACACTATCGCGGCTCCAAACGACTGGAGCTCAGCTGCAAGAAAGGTCGTGCAGAAAAGCGCGCGATAGTGGGGCCACAATGGCAGAAAGAGGAGAATTGAGAAGTATTGAGGAGTTAGAGTACTGGTCTCACACTAGTGCCAGGGGCTGAGATATACACATGTGAAAACACAGGACCAGCTCGATGTACGAAACTTAGTCTCAAAACAACATTCATCTGCCCATGTACTTTCACATGCTCAGATCTCAACCCCTGTCAATAGAGATATCTCACCGATCTTCAAACTTCTTCCGTTTCAAAGTCACGAAATACACCTTTACAACCTCGCTCTAACGTCGACTCGAGGTTTAGTTTGTTTCTACACTTCGTGTGATACGTGTAAGACCTGATGAGCACAAGAAGTGTGTGCCTCCCGTTCGGCAAGCGGGAACTGTAGCACTCGAAGGGCCAGGGGTGGAGTAAATTGTTCGGGTTTGTACTCTCCACGTGCATCGAGGGAAAGGTGGCCGAACAGTGTAGCATTGAAGTTGTCCTGTATGCAAGGATGCGGACTCGACTATAGGCTTCAGCCTTGTATTGCAATCGGCAACATTTCGGCGACAACCACGTGGTGCCAGATGGATGAAATCATGTGCGCATTTTTAACCGGTGACGGGTCGAAGGACAAAGCGGGCTCCACTACAAGTAAGCAATGCGAGGGATAGAACCGTTACGTTTACGCCCTGGAACACAGTTGAGCGTCTGCCGTGCTGCACGCACTAAACTGACGCCTTCCAGCAGCAATCGTGCATTGTGCCACTCCTTACCCGGACTAAGTGTTAGTCCTTATCTGAGATCCACCATATGTACGATACTGTCCGAGAAATCAGCGCGGAGTATTGCACATCATCTCTCGCAATATGATGTCGCGAAGATTCTCGATGAGTCAGTGCAGCCGAACATCGCAGAGCATAGTGCTCAGTTTCGTGGAGCCGCAGGTGGGGCATATGGCGCGTAGTGGTCTTCTTTGCAGTGAAGCGCAATTTCTCGGAAGGCATTTAAGGGTATGAACAGTACAAGGTAAGCTTATCCACCTGAGGATCGCTATAATTCATCACGCGAAGTTGAGGTATATAAGGTAAAATGCGGAACTGCAGTGTACTGCAGAAATTCCAGTATGATCTCGATGTTTTCATGGAAAAGTGACTGCGAGTAGTGGATGTAGCCGTTCACTGGACGCGGCACTTCAAAACGTTTTCTTTTTGCAAGACGGCGTCCATGAGAAAAATCGCTGTACTATACGAACTCCTCGTTTCGGAATGCCACGAAAGTAAGTATGCCATGGCATTCCAATGTGTGCAGTACGGAGAGAAGGTTCACTACGCTAGTGCACCCTGTGCACATACGTATCCATTTCCAAAACTACAGACGCAGCTCGGAAGGCGTCGCGAGAGGGGATTGTGGCCCCGCTGGGGTCCCTTTCTTTGGGTGCATCGGTTAGTTGATTTGGCTGGGTGCATGAAGTCGGGCTAGAGCTGGTCCCTGTGGAGACCACTGGCTCTCTGCATAAAAGCTGGTGCAATCCGGCCATACAGAAATGCCAGAACGAATTTCATGCGCGTGTTTGAGGACCAACACGCCACCCGAGTAGAGGGGTTGTGCAATCGATTGTTTATTATGTGGCATCTAGCGCACAGCGCCCTGCAGGTACTGTAAGGTGAACCAGAGTAATGCATAATCAGTAGCGTACTGTGTGAAACGATGCACGCAGTGCAAGGTGTCCCACCTAAATTTACTTTCGGACAATGGGAGTGAACACAAAATACTGCTGCAAGCTCAGTCTAATGGCGCATTTCTCAAGTTTACACTTCCAAGTTCAGTTGGCATAAGCTTTGTAGATTAAATTTGTGCAACACTTTCCAGCTGAGATATCTGGGCGCAAAAGAATTTGTCAAGCGATCGCTAACGGGATGCTGTTGCCGATTGATACAGCTACACCATTAACAGCCAAAATTTTCGCAAGATTCAGCAGTGGCATCTTGCAAGTTTTCAGTACCCTTAAAACGAAATGGCATGGGGCGTTTTGATTGGGATTCACAGGATCTAATCTACAAATGGTCATCAGGCGTTATACCAGAAGTTCTAGTTGATGTCCACGTAGCTTTCTTGGGATGAAACCACCTCGTCTTCCGAAGTTCTCGTACAAGAGAATCAGAAGATTTGAGAAGATAACCGTTCTTACTCTACGGACCGGTTAACAATAGGTGATTTGCAGAAGTGAGAATATATCTGAATCGTATAATCATGATTGGCTACAACCAATTGTACCAATCTACCGTGAAGTGGGGCATGCTGAGTGCAGAGCCCACCATTGAGTTTTCATAGCCAATATCAGTAGAGAATGAAATCCCGAAACTGACAACATGAAGCCAACAAAGTTTTGAGTAGAAACTTTGACCGGTCACCACTGTTCTTAGTCCTTGGTGGAAGCAGAAAGACGCTGCCTAGGCAGAAGTGCGTGAGTCACAGTGTTTCCATTTCAGTAGTGGGATATGTGTGCGTACGGCGTCGGATTCGAGGACCACTAGCAGACCTAGATAAGTTGTGCCATGACGCTTTTGAGCAGAAGTCGTATCTTTAATTTCGCCTGTAAATTCTAAAATTGATCTGATGATGCACCAAATGCAGTAACGACGCTGGTCTTCTACACGTACTGCATTTTTGCGACAGGGTGGAATAATGACCTCTTTGATATTCTTAAAAGTGGAGTTCGTATAGGGTGCTGGTTTGTCGCACTGCCACCGACTTCCAAAATGAGAATGTGGTGAATCATTGCATCCAACGAATGGCAGCATCCATTACTTGCAGCTCAAGTCTTCGAAAACTATCCAGCTCACTCTCTGAGTTGCGCAGTAAACTGCAGTTCCACTCTAGCCTTTTTACGTCTGGGTGGTGGGCAGTGAGCTATCGCCTCCCTCACACGGATAGGCTTACCTTGAACTGACCAAAATATGAGTTGCACTACGACTGATCGTGTCTGATTGCCTTCAATATGATTACGTGCACCGTGCCTTATATGCTTTTTTCGAAACTGAGATTTGTGCTTGACGATGTTCAGCTACACTTGTCTCCCCCCAAACGGGCCAATTTTACGTGACTGGGGACGAAGTGGTGGATTATGCGTTAAATTCTGGAACAGTATCGGAACCATACTGGGACTTACAAAAGAACTATCTTGTAATGGGGAAAGAAGTAGAAGATCACGCTGGTGCTGGTGGGCGGCATCAGTCTAGTACCTGCCGAAAAGAAGACGTGTAACTGTATTGCGAGGTTCAGATATAGTCTTTATTTCTTTCATTGCGTTTACATACAAAACCCTGCTCAGAGCATCGTTTTGCTGCTGACAGCAACCATGCGCACAAAACCGAACATTCGACACTATGTCCTACATGGCGAGGAGCTGCCAATTGGAGCTCAACACCGAGACGCAAATTCGAGCTGGCATCAATTCATACGAGTCCACTACTTTCCTCCGCTATACAGCCACGTATTCTTGCAGGACGAAGAGAAAACAGATACCAGCACTTCACAATAATCTGGCTGCAGCTATGCTGTAAGTGCGTCCCGTCCGACCCGACCTGGAGCATTCATATACTGAAATGGCCTGACACGTGTCACGCGAAGCCTAGAAGCGAAAGGACATGCGAGTCGATGTCGAAGAGAGATTGTCGACGTCTATTCTGGCGGATTCAAAACGAAGTAAATTTGGAAACAGTTTGGGCGTCTCTAGGGAGTCAGGCTACAACAGGCTTCTGCAATACTACACAATTAGGTAGAAGTAATTTCTCATCTATCGATTTTGCGTAGTCTTTGGGTCATGTCTTCATATAGGCACACCTTTCGTTATATAGATTTTCAGTCCGTTTGAAAATTCCCTTCTCGGCCGCAACGCTCACAGAAATACCTGATCTTGTCGGCAACTGCTCATGTGCGTGAGAACAGGTATTTCGAGGCCGATGTGGTGTCGTCTTCACGCCAAAACTGGTTCCAGAACTCGCACGTAGCAGTTAAGATAATTCATTGAATGCTTTTTACCGAGTTCTTCGTATAAGTAGCTAATCTTGTTCACTGCTCCGCGGAACGGCAATGAACTCCGGAGGGTCGTCCAGATCAGAACCGTTTTATGTAAAACTGACCTCGTCTCCCCTACTAATCCCGTCCACGTCCAATTTGGCGGACTAAGACGCGCCCGCCTCGTTTACGATGTCCAATTGTGTAGCTCTCCTATTTTTCCTACCGCTTATAGAAGCCATCTCAGTCATATGGGACTACAGTGGTCCTTCCTGTGAGTAAGAAACGTAGCCTGTCATACAATACCCTTCGAGAACGAGGTACACATGGCACCGTCCCACCACCTCATTCGTTGCGTCGTTCTCTTAACCAGAGTCGGCATACGTGAGATTCTTTTGCCCGAAAATGATAGAGTTCAGCAACACCGTGACCTTCGTCGCCCTGAAGAACGCCGCACTGACATCTGCTCGGTGGTTTCCTCGAACGAAAACACATTCGAGTCGTGCTACGCACGCAAAGGAGAGTGCACTATGCACCCCACACTTGCGAAGAAGTTTAGCCTCTCTGCGTTCAATATATCGTTGAAGTCATGGTCTGGCGTCTGCGGCGGACAGTCCTTTTCGCTTGTCGAGAACGTACCTCCTACTTCTGGGCATGAGCATCACGACTAGCGGCAAGATGTAGATGGGCCAGTTACTGGCATCAGAATCGTCGTGCTGGTTACTAGCAGCGGAATGGTGCTCCTCACCGCTTCAACAGCTCACCTCTGACGCATCACCAACATGTCCATTTTGCTTTGATTGGCGAGAGATTGCATGGAATCTATGAAGCTGATGGCGTTGTGGAATAACCGCTTACCGATGCGGACCATTCCGAAGAAAGTGGTCTGCTGGGATAGGTCGGACATGCTATCCCCATGAAACATATTTCGTCCGTCTTTATGCAACATAACGGGGACAAATAGGCGCGCGAGAGCCAACGCCGTGACAACGTACTTTTTTTTGTGGCCAAGAGCGGCTTGGCCCCGAGGAAAGCCGCCCACTGAAGCAATCCTGATGCCTTCGTGCAAGAAAGTGCCCAACTTAATGCTTTCATCGGCAATCCCCCGTATCAGCGACTATCCTGGCGCTAGACATGGTCCGGCATGACCGCAAGGTAATAGTTGTATCCGCGCACAACAATTTTGGTGTGAAGGCCGTAGATGGTGACGTCCGTGCTTTCGCGAAAGATGTGCTCCAGCTCTGTGGTCTGAGAACTATAATCGTAGGCGCCAGTAGACTCGTACCTGTCGAGCTATAAAGTGCGACACGGAACCAGGGGCCAACCCACTCCCATGCCGAAGACATCGTGATCTTCATCATCGAAGGTCTCGGTTGGTGAAGATCGGTCGGGCGAAGGGTGCACCTCGCCAAAGGCGTTTCAGCGCAGGCGTTTGTGGGATGGTCAATTTTGCTCGAAAGGTCGCACGCCCGCTGTGTGCATAAAATCTGCGAGCACCACCACCAGCTGAGACTGGGCCTGGAAGTTTTAATCTGGCTGCAACGCCGAGGCCGATACGAGCGATTCACGGGTATTAGTCGCCATAGAACGTTTGCCGGTCTTTTCAGAAATGCGCGAGTTCTGACAAAGCACCTGTGATGAGAATGAAGGTGGGGACGCTTCGTAATAGGAATGGGGAGGAGATACGTGAGAATGGAGATGTGGAGGCCAGTGCATAGGCGAAAGTAGAGAATGGAAGCATGGTGAGATGAATGTTGGAACACAACAGGTGAAGGGCCACAACGGCCATGGCCGGCGACCAACGCCGTGGCGCACAGGGAGTCGCAGTTTTGAGCGATCCGCAGTACTTGGTTTTCCGAATGAAACAAATATCTGTATTAGGGTCCGAGAGGGTATCACTCATAATAGAGGCGGCGTTCTGGTTGTATGAGAACACATGCGTAGATGACTGTAGAAAGTTGAGCTAAAAAAGTAGCACCGATCTGCCCAGGTGTTTGAGCATGATCAGGCTGCTATCTCCTTCATTAGTAGCGGATGTGGAGTCTACAATGTTGATAGGTTTGAAATAGAAGTTGTGTGGTACGTTAGCCCGAACGTCGTTCACTTTCGTGAGCGGTCAGTCAGACGGCAAAGTCGACTTATTTACGCTCACTGGCCGTGCCATGGTCTAGTCACGGGAGCCAATTTTTTGCACTTGCGGGTGGTGGTTACAATTATTTTACTGCATGCTATCGAATAAAGTCTCCAAGCCATACACAGAAGATGTAATCTTTCCCATAGTTTGTGCGCAGTTCCTCGCCATTCGAGAAACTTACACGTTCCACGCCACATACAGATGTTCAGTGTGCATAAAGCTCTTTGTCAAAGTTCCTCGCAATTGGTAGGGAACTCCGCGTATTTGTCTTGCCCTCTAGACGCACCGTTTTTCTGCTTTGTGTCATCGCCAGGAAAGTACAAATCGTCACTCGCGAACCCAGTGACACCAAATGGTGATGCTAAAGTCTTGACGTTATGCCTTGGAACTTCGATGGCCTCTATCTTCCTCTCGACGAGAATCGCCGATTGGTTGAGCCGTTCTTTGTCGAACCCTAAACTTGTAAATCTGCAGACCTTCGTCTTCCCGCGCATACAATGACACAAGTGGACTTATGGCAGCGTTCTATGCAAGGGGGCTATCGTCTCCCCTTTTGCTAAAATTGGGTGCGCAAACACTCCTAGCTCCACACCGTCGTTTTTCACAGTCGATGGGCGGACCATTACATGCCTCGCCATCGCTTCCAACACCCTTCGTATTAGGGGATCTTATATTTCTAGGAGGACGTGGTATATCGCTGGCCGATTGTCTACCGACGCATGTGAATGGCGCAGAAAAAGCATGGAATCCACGGAGTGGTAACCAGCAAACTCAGCTATGTTGTCCGGTAGATATCGGTACCTCTGACACACAGAGCTAGAATTGCGACGGCGGTTGTTCTGCTCTCGAAGAAAGTCCTTTTCACAATGACATATTAACTCGTGGCAAGTTCCAGAACCCTTAGAGAGCGACCAATGTTGTACGCGATGCTCGCATCGCCTTCGCAGGAAGCCTGAATCAAGCCTGGTGGAGCTTGACTGACACAGTCGTCATCCTTGTAGCGCCGCCCAGAACGATGATGTTCAGAAAGCTCAGCGCGTGCTCTGGTAGTCGCGCAAGTGCCATCGAGCAGGTCGGCCATAATGATCCCTGGTGTTGAGTACTGGTGCACGAGCGTGCTCATGTGCTGGATACTACTCCACTGAGATTGAGGTATCGTCAGGTCATTCCTTTTATCAATCCTGCTCACCGCCTTTCCAGTCTCCCATCGATAGATCACATATATATATATATGTCATCCGTGCTGCGTGAGAAGACTGAATATAAAAAGTGCATCGGTAGCATAACCTGACCGGTTCTGATTCAGGCGTTACATTCCTCCGTGATAATTGAACTGTCCTTCGCGCCACTGAGGCGCGCCAATATCCTCTTCTACCTGTATTTCGCGTGTCATAACCTCGAGCTCGGACATGTACCATTGTCTCGTCCTCCGCATCGCAGACAAGGACTTTCAAGCGCCTCCCCTTCGACTCACTGGCCTCGTCACTTCCTTCGTCGTACACTTCTCCCCGTACTGCTTCCAGGGGGGAAGCAATATGCCCGACTGCAAAATCACTATCTCACGTGATTCTGTGCACGAACCTGGCAAGCAGCGCCTCGAGTTTTGGACTTATACCATCTTTCTTCGTGCGGATAAGAGCTTCATGGGCAGCGTCGTTCACAGTGCGCTCCCTTCTGATTTGTCATGGGCGGTCTATCAGGAGTAGCTCATCGTGCCTGTTCCAGCACTCACCAGAATCGTCCATGCAGTCATTGACGGAGTCGCGGATACTGCCGCTATGCACACGACAGTGCAGCTTTTATGACCGAGGGCAACTCCTCCTGGAGGTGTGGCGCGGGAATCTCCTCCGGGATTGACTCCGCCGACAGTTCTTCTTCTATTGGCGACAGGGTACCGCCATTTGCTGGTGCCGGTGCTGTACGGAAGACGTTCTTCCGAAGCCGCTCGAATGGGCTCAGAGTTAACTGCAAAGCCTGACCAGTGGACCAGGCAGGGCGTCGTGCCGCAGCATCCTCCTTATCATTTCGATTACTCTGGAGCCCTAGCTCCATCTCCTTTTTCGTCCATAAATCACAGCAAACACAGAGGCTGTGCAGGTGCTTTCCAACTGCGCGTGGTGCCCTACAGCGTCATCGTCCGGCGAGGACGCGGTGTTGTATTCTTGGGGTCAGCATCCGACACCTCCGAAAGGACTGCCATGGCTTCTGATCTTGATAATGTGTGTCGGGCCCTTCGCGCTGAGGCCCGGGGACCCACCGACCGTCCCCGCTCAAATCCATAAAGTCAGTTTGCGAGTGATCATCACGGGACGCGGAGCGTTTCATACACGCCCAGTCGCTGCGGTTTTTAAGACTGCGGTGTTTTGCGTTCCAAAATAGCTTGCAAGGTGGACAATAAAGACCGCGTAACCGCCCTTCTTGCCGTACTCTTCTCCGCAGTTTAACACGATGCCACTACAAAGCTCTGGATCTCCTCCGCACTTCCTAGCCCCTCTCCTTCCAGAGTAGTCCACTATGCGGTGAGTGCAAAGTCGGTAGCGCGTGATTTTACGGCTACAAAGTAATGAATGCGCGGACGAAACAGAAGATAGAGTCAGACTAACAATTTATAGTATGAAACCGCACTGCCTTCAGCAGCCCCGTCCACACGCGTGATGGCACGTGCAAGGGGAAGACGAAGGAATTTCTGCTTCGATTTCTCTTCTCCGCCGCAGGAAGAAGTTCGTTGCTGCGACTCCGGATCTATGGGCTGATTGTGTGTAGAACTACCGGTACCTGGTAGGGCTGGTGGTGGTGAAGGGGAAAGGGTACAGGCCGTAGATAGAAAGAACTCGGTTCTACAAACAAGTGACCACGTGATTCTTCTGTTTCAGAGCGACACCTCGGATCTGGGCAGTCCCCTTGTCCGTTCGGGTCAGCGACACGATTCTTAGAACTATGCGCGCCATCTGCTCGATCTGCTCGGTATCGAGCTGTAGACAGACATGTTCGTCGCTCTCGATGACGGCGCAGAAGTCGCCATACGGCTCGCGCAGCTTGCTCCTCACTACGGAAATTTCCTTTCTTCGAGTTGGGCCCTCGTCAACGACTTCCATGAAAAAGTGTGCGAATGGTGATGTTTGACACGTCATGATCTCCCACTTCACATTCCACTCGGCTAAGGGGAGAACAGCGATGAGGGGTCGAGAGCCGAAGACAGTTGCCTGTTGTTCGCAGAGTTCAGGTTGCAGCATGGTTGTAGTTCAGTAAGGAAGGAAGGAAGCAAAATAGACTCGGCGTCCTGGGGGTGTAAGGGCGGAGGAGCAGAGCTTCGTAGGGCGAGCAGGGAAAACCAAGGGTGTGGGTGTGTCGGGAGGAAAGAGAGCAATGAAGTCAGGAAAACAGTGGAGACGACGTCGGTATATTAATACCGGAAAAGCATGCGATGTTGTACGGTGGGACCAGTTCGATAGGCCCCGCACTCCTAACAGGGTGAAAAGCGGTCAGGACTACAATGTGCTCTGAACTGATCATGATTATAATGTGTGAGTGTAAGTACGGCCGTGGACGCCTCCTCCAGGAGGTTTAGAGTACGTCATGCACCGTTTACGGTCCGGGGAGTGTCACTAATACCAGCCGTTTGAACCTATTCATATGGAAAGACTTAACAATATCGAAGGGGGAAATACATTGAGAAAAACAGCATGCATCTGCTCACGTATTCTAACATAGGCACATCCAAATCTCGTCTCATAAGTGACACGCGCAAGTTAGAGCTTTTGATGCTTTACGGATTGTCTATACACGGGCCCTCAGCCTTTTTTTCCGGGCTTGGTGTGACGGTCATGATGCCTCACACGTTCATAGTCACTGCACAGAAAATGAAGTCTGTACCCCGGCTGACCACAAAGACCGACACATCCTGCAGACTCTTATTTGTAGTCAAGCACCTTGCAAACACTCCTCAAACCCCCTATCCCCAATCAACTGGCCACGAAACCTTTACGAAACCTACATCTTTTTAACCGCTGTTCTGCGGGCACTCCAACTCCAGTTCCTTGTCCTCATCAAGACGAGTCCACACATGAATCCTCCCGGCGGTCTTCCATTGGAGGTGTCCGGTTTTGCTGCATAGAAGTAACCTATTGTGAGTGCATTCAGGTGCTTACAACGGCCCCACTACCAGTTTCATACAGTAATCCCACTATGCATCTCACACAACCTGCAACAAAGATTTCGAACCTGTGCTTCTCATCATCCCCTAGTATGTGCTCCATTGTCTGTAAGGCAGCGCTCCATCAGTAGCTCACCCGGGCAGAAGAAACGAAATGCTGCATGGATGCAAAGATCTCGCCAGCAGGTCTACGACGAGCAAGATCAGGTCGATGACTCCTCAGGTGCCGCTGTCACAGTGGTTCCACTAAATGAACTGACTTGTGCAACTTAGCGTTACCGAGCAGGTACGACATCGGGGGTCTCGCGGTCGCAAACACAGCTACTACCGTGTCGCTTAGTTCTGGGGAATAAAAAAGGGTGATTGTGCGTCCGGTCTGGCGACGTACGATGCCACTCTTACATTCATATCTCCACCGGGGCTGGTTGCCCACAAAGAGGCTGGTTCTCATCTTCCAATGGGTTCTGATCCCAGCTCGGGCACTGCCAGCCTCACCGTCTGGACCAAATTTGTGTCCCAGCCGCACATCTGCACGCCGGGCTTTCCTTTCCATGTGCGCTCCGACATCCTGCCCACAACGTATATTGTAAAGCACTGGCTCTTGGAGTTGGGCTCGAGCCATGCCGCTGCTGTAGTAAGAATGCGTACTGTCAACATCAGACGTGGTCGACCGACGACGTTGTAAGTCACGGACTCGCCAGCTTGCGCTTCCGCCCCGCGCCTGGAATGAACCTACATTCCAAACATATGCGTGCTAGTATATTTCTGATTTTGATAACTTTGATTTCCTTTGATTCTTATTCGCAGCCACACGACAGGGTAGTTTGTAATTGCAGTTTGAACACTAATTTGTAAATGTAATTCCTTCGCGCCGATTAGCTGATGGCGTAAGATTCATTATGTGCAAGTATGTCAGCGCCAAGTTATACTGCCAAATGAAGTCGCGGTGAGTGGGTGCCTGAGACTGGAGTCTACGAAGGTCTACCAAGGAGGCCTTGATTAAAGATCCGGCTCCCCCGTTCCCAATTCCGTGCAATTGTGCGTGTTGTCTCTAACGGTAATTCACCTCGCTGCGAAAGGCGATATCCGGATTTTCCTGTAAGGCTCTACGACCCTCACAGCGAGAATCAATTTCATTCGCTTCTTGACACGCAGAACTGGCCTCTTGCCCATGTTTGTAGGCTTGCAGCAAGTACCTTCCTGAATTCAAGCTCGACTATGGGCTACGCCTTTTGTGTGCCGAGCGAGCATCCCAGAGCTCGGTCCTCCTGTCACTGTACGTCGTGCACCACCGCAGCTTCGCACAAAATAATCTGTTCATTGCTTTCCTTCGCTCCATGTCGTCCTGTGATGGTCGAAAATGACTCTAAGGATAAATTACAGCTCCTCAATGCACACTTACGGGCACTGGAGGCAAGCCATTCGAGCGACTCGCATCACCGCGGATGCTATCCATACCTTCGGATACTCTTCAAAGGGTGGCCTGAGCCATTTCCTTGACACTGTCTTACAACTCTGCGTGGAACAATGGTCCTGTCCATTGGTTTTTATTTGGGTAGTGCCCAACTCGAGGGATATTTTGCAATCCATGAAATATCTTTCACTGTACATGCACACACGTAGTCACAACTTTTCGATAAGCGCTGGTTTGTCGCGAGAAGACTTCGAACTGGACCGCTAAACCAAAGTACAGAGTAATACTCTAGGCGCTGGTGCACCCCCTCACACTGCACCAGGATGGTGCCCTGCATACGAAAGACTCATTGAGCGACTCTGATTCCTCTTGTTACACCCAGAGGGAGACCCTGTCGCTCTCCATCTTTGCCCGTAGCATCCCAGACCGTGGTTGAGATCTTCCCGGGAGCTCGTCCTCAATAAATCTCGCATACACAGATTGAAGACCTTCGAACGGTACCCATGGATCCCACGAATATGTTCAGGGCACCAGACCATGAGATCGCTGGCCTCGAGGCAAAGGTCATTGACCACGTGGAGAAGTCACGGCAAGCACGGCAGTGGCACCTCGGTCTAGCACGTGGCAACTAAAGCGAAAGGTTTCCGATCGTATTCGACTACAAGTCGAACTCAAGCGTATCCAGCTGGAGAACTTAAGTCTCTCCGTGTATTCCTAATGTTCAAGAGGCGCGCAGACTAGATTGTGCGTCGTAATCAGCCGAGGTCAGAGTTATAAGCACATCACAGAAGTAAGAACACAGTAGCTTCAGGTTGCTGAGACCATCGAGAAGCGGATTCGACAATAATGTGGTCCCTGTGCTGCTCGGCTCGAGCCTACAGGTTCGATTCTAAACCCAAACCAGGAAAGTCACCGTAAGGCATGGGTAGCTGGGAACGCTTCCGTGTATGACCAGTAGGGGATCGCTCTGGTTCCACCTTTGTTCGATACTGGGCGAAAGCAATACTATGCCCATTTTGACTCCATTGAGAAAATGGCTCGGCATGCTATGGGGCTTGCAAAGCCCAGCACCATACAACAGCCATCCTTGCGGTCATACTTCGGATCTTGCCGCGATTTCGAGGTGGTCGTTCGAAAAGACTAGAGTTTGCCTGTAAGAATGAGGCAAAAGTTTTCTAAAGAGTTGGGTGCTCGGAAGGAAAACATTACGGACAGGTTATTAGGGTGCTCTGCGTATTTCTTCTTGATGTTTCAGAAAAACAACGCCTTTATTCAACAACTACCACGCGAAGCGTACTTCTGAGGCACTTGATGAGCGGGTGGGGCTCGTACGCTCACAGGGGGCGATGAGACACCGGGCTTTTCATGGTGGTGGCTTAGCGAGGTTAACCATCTGGGTTACAGAGAATGCTCTGTGCGAAGTAGGGTTTGTGATTTCGAGAAGGGTGGCGTACAGTTCGAGAATCCTTTGAACAGACACTGCTGTGACGAGTTCTGACGACACTAGCCTGAGCTGAACGAGGCTCCCGCGTATGAGCACATCAGAAAAGCACCACCCATGAATGCAACGCTGACGATGATTTTATCCTGGATACAGCACGCTGAGGGGAGTCGGGGCCAACGCGAATGATCTTGTAGCGCAATATTTTCCAAATGCCCGCGGTTGGCATCCGGCACCACAACACACAATGTTTGGCAGCGTTTTATACCGCCTTGTTCGGAAAGAAATATTTATGTTTGGCTGAAAAATTCATGAGCGTTTTGTAGGAGTCAGAAAATGACGGAACGACCAACAAAATAAGGACACTCGGGAGAGTGGCACTGCAGGCGCCACTGGAGGAGCCAAACATATTGCGATGGAAAGCTCAAAGAGCAAATGTTATTCGGTAGTAAGGAAGATACAGTTTCTGGCCAGCACCCCGCATATACACGGCAGTCTTTTCGACTGTTCCATTGCGCTTGGGAGCTCGAGTGAGACGCAGTGTGAATATGACAATGGCACGTGAGGTCTGCCACAGATTCCGGGCACATGTCTCGATCAGTCCGGGCGTACTCTTGTTGAAGTCAGGAATAATGTCTGCCCGTCCCGGAAAGAACGAGAACATTGCAAATCGTACCTATATGCTGGTAGTTCAACAAAGAGACTGCAGCTTTCTGCTCGTTATGTGCAGTGCGGAGAGGATGATGTGTCCATTGGAGAGGAGAGCTCTAGTAAGACTGGCCCGACATCAGAGTCTCTGCGGAACTATCTTATATAGGAGCAATGGTATCGGCAAAAAGTCTCCGTAGTGATAGGAGGTATGCGTTAAGATGACTGTGCCACGTTTGCTGTCCGAATCAGAGCAGAGACCTTGCATAGTCCAAAGTATGGAGAAGCAAGGGCTTTACACCCTCGTTGGAGGTTTCTTAGGAGAGAGATAAGTTCTCCTATACGATTATCATTCTAATATGGAAACCATCGCAAGAGGATGCATTTCAACGAGATTTCGACAGCTTCGAATGGTACAGTACAATCCGTGCAGCGAGCGATTGCATACTTCGTAGATCGCATCAGTTCATGGTCGTGCGTTCCAAAGAGTGACAGAACCAGGATCACCCGTCCTGTACCTATATGTTCTTCTGCGTCGACTAGGAGGAGCACGAATCTGACTGGCTGCTGTTTCGTCGGGCCAACGCTTCCGTCGGTATAGATGCGCTGATTTACGTGTTTGAGCATAGGACCGAGTCCACTGACACTGCGATGGAAATCATAGTCGTTAACGGAAGTATAAAAGCAGCCAAGGACGGGGTCACTTCACAGAATAGTAAATTCGAGACTTGCCCATGTGTGTACCGAGCGGTGCTCAGGAAGCTCGGCGCGGACACAGTCTAGCAGCCCAGTGGAGCGTCGCGCACCAAGCAGGACAATAAATACGAGGGGTATGTCGGACGTTTTTTCGTCTCGAGAGTGGGGCGTCGCCATGGCAAGGGAGCCCTCGACTTCTCGAAGCAGAGTTACGCAGATGGTTCTGAAGCGAGCAAGTTTGGGGGGGTACATTCTGGAGCCATCCCGACGAGATGCACCCCATAGCCCTCGTTCACATACCTGCCCGGTGTCACGCCACGACGCGTTTTCGAGACGACGACGACTTCAGTTCGAAGGGCAGGAAGGTTGTCCAAGTGCCGTATTCCGCCGACATTCTCGCCCATGACTCTTGCCGTTTGCTTCGCCGTACAGCGGTACACTGGCTTGAATGAAATGTGAGAACACTCATAATGACCGGACTCTACAAACTATACGCCTTCAAAATTGCCGATGTCATCGGCAAGGTGGGCGAGAGGATGAAAGCTGTATGTCGCATGCTTGGTTCTGTAGTCTTCTCCGAAGTTATGAATCCACGAAGCTTGAAACTTGTTCACGGGCTCATCTGGGTTACTGAATCCTCGCGAAGCGTTTCTGCACTTTTAAAGCGTCTCCAGTCCCCGTCTCGGGTTGAGAACGAAACTGTATTAGTATTGCGCTCAAACCGATGCGAGGGGCGCGGATTCAGCTTCGTCACAACAGACATGTACGATTCTTACGACACTGAGAAAGACTGTGTGAACAGACATGTAGTCTTTCGTATTCGGCATGAAACAGATGTTTTCAAATTTTGAAGAGGCGATACAGGCGAATGGCCTTTCTGGACGCAGATAAGTTGGCTCTAAGGGCAGGGAGATAGCGAACTCTCTGAGTGCCAGCTAGGAAGGACTGTGTTGAGTCGGCCAAGGAGAGCACTTTCGTTGATTTTGAAGATGTTCCGACTGCTGTCGGCGGAAATCTGTCCTATGAATAGGGCAACGTAATTGCCTGTTACGAACATACGAATTCGAGTAAGGTTCGTGTTACTGGGGTGGAATTTTTGCAGCGCTTCAAGGTCCGAAGCGGAGTGCATGTCAAGACGAGAGGAGGACGAAAGCAATGGGCACGTTTGTGGAAAGGGCGGCGACCTTTGCAGGGACGTGAGGGGGAGATATTGTTGCGCCGGTCCGTTTATACCTCGTGCGTGACCCGGCCTGCCCGGCGATGTTTGAACAGCGGCGTTGTCGTTGAAGTCGGCCTAAGATCTGCGAAGATGGGGGGTCGGCTGCACTTTAAGCGTTTAAATTGAGAGCGATGGAGTCCCAAGAGTGGATGCTACCTCGGGGGAGTGCCCCAGATGGCTGCGGTTTTCGCGTGGGTGATTGTCGGTGGTGTAACTGGCCTTGGGTGTGTCACAAAAACAGCTGGTAAGGACCGGGTGAAGTTCTCCGACACCATGGGAGATATCTGCGCATCTCAAGCCCACGAAGTCGTTCTCATCCAGAAGCGATAGCAGGGAGCCCCGGGCGGAGTGTAGGATGGAGCTTCCAGTCTCAGGTGATTGAAGGGTCGAAGAAGAGGGAATCGCCCCAAGCTCTCCATCGTCCACGGGGGGGAGAGGTAGACAAGAACAGAGGAAACGAAAGTGTGCTAAGACGTAATACAGTGTCGTCAAGATGTAGCAGTAAAATTGACAAAAATGAGCTGCATGAAGTACGGAAAAAAGGCACTGCTATTGAGCGCAGAGGCGGTTTTATCCGCATAGATCTACATAAGACTTACAGAAAACTATTTCGCGATATCCCAGTGTCCTACATGGGGCCGTTGAGCTTGCTACAAATAGATGCTTCCTTCAGAGTTTGAAAAACTTGGCGATGCACATCATTGTGCATGAGGGGCGTGAAAAGATGCATTTAGCTTTGCACGGGTCTCCACGAAGGCAGGAGCAGGAGGACTTTATGGTAGCTTGTGTTATTTGGTTTTGCACCATCACGATATGGTTCCGTAAGTAGTTAGCTCCAAACAACGTATATCTATCGTCCGAGACAGAAGTTGCAGGGAAACTCTGCTCGCGAGACTTTTTCTCGAGAACAATCAAAGTCAGAGAGCGAGAGGATTTGAAAGAGCGCATGCAGTCCCCAGAGCGCACGAGGAAAGGTTCCGGGTCCCTTGGTATATAGATGATGTCATTGACCGTGCGCAGGCCGGTAGTACTCTCCACTTCCGAGGGAGAAACTGCGATTGGTTGCACGACGACGTTGGCCATACTAGTGATCGCCTTACCGTTGAGGTCCCACATAAATGGGAGTACAGTGAGCAGAGGTATCTGAGTCTCACCAGAACTAGCGTCATCTTAATAGTGTATGGCAGGCTCTAGGGCAAGTGGAACTCGCGAAGAAGTACCGGCAAGCTCGGCAGATCGTAGTTTTCAGAAGTAACAATTATGCTCCTGCTCGTGAAGAAAGCACTCGTCGATAGACGCGTAGGTGTAGTGTCTGCACTTGCCCCGCATAGTGAACACGAGCAAAGACGCCTGCAAGGAAAACGGTTGGCATGAGGAGTCGGAGAACAGAGAACTGCAACGTTGCGTATGGCGGAAGTTGACTTCTCTAATGTAAACAGTACAGAACGACAGGCTCAGTCGTGCTCACTACCGCGTGCATGAGATCCAGAGTAGGTCTCGTGCACGCAGGAGTGCTCTCAGTGAAAGATAGGCCGTCCGTCCGACGCGTACGCACGTCATTGGCCGTGTGAAAAAGGATGCATCATGCATTCCTTGACTTCTCCTACGACGAGAGCTGAGGATGCAAAATACACCAATACCATAATGTGTGCCATTGAAGAGTTTTCGACGCTACCTACGATCTAGAGTGATTTTGGGGCACGGCAGCAAAACTGTGTAGCGACAGGACCTGTCGCAGTCCCTACATAGACCGCAGACTCAGTGAGTTCTACCTTGTCAGAGCTGCGTAGGTAAAATGTTCTTTACGAAACTTATCTAGCGCGGTTGTTTTTTTTTCCTGCCATATAAAGGCCTGCGCAGGTAAGCAGTGCGACTCCGTCAAGCGCGAAATCCGGATTCGAACTGGTCTTGCGCGAGAATCGTTGTACGGCTGGAAGTAGACAAGACACAGGAGGTGGGATGCGATGTGGAAAGTGTGGATGGTTAGGCGTGGGGAGGATGAGGGGCTAGCGATGATAGTTTGGTGTGATATTGCAAGATGGAAACGGGGCTAGGCGGAACGTGCGGCATCGGTGAATAGCGAGAAGATATGGGATATCTGATGCGATGCAGTGATTGACCGTCGAGGGCGGTGAGGACGGTGGGGAAGCGCGGTCGATGGTGAAGTGTTGTGGCACAAACTGGAGCGGAGGCTCGACAAGTTTCGTGGTAGGGTTTGCGAGTGGGGAGTGACGAGTGGACTTGTTGTCATGTCGAGGGCATAGATCTTTGGAACATCGGGATGGGGAAGCCGCGTCTGTGTCTTCGGAAACTAAATGCGAGCGTCCGATTGGTCCAGTGCGAGGTTTAGTAGGACATATGTTTGGCTGAGAATATTGTAGCTCCAGGTGCAGTATTACTAGACGCAGATTTCAACCAGGCGGACGATCGGGTCTAGTATAACTAGACTCGGACAGCCGCGAAGTGGACGTCTCGGTAATGTTTTACTAGACTTGGACCTACACCTCGTGATCACCGGGGTCTAGTGGTTCTGTACCCGGAGGTCTCTTCGATGGACGTCGGAATCTAGTCATGCGAGCTGAAATACTATCATTTGTGGAAACCCTGCGACAAAATTGTACTGCCTGGTGTACTGCAACATGTGGAAATCTGTCCCTAGTTTTACTGCAGTACGACTGCACTTTTTGCCGTTCCGAACGCAGTACTTCTGCAAGTCAAACCTAGCAAGCCTAGACCGGACTTCCACTGCGTGTGGCGGAGGCTAGGTCTGTAATCACTAGATTTCCATGCTGCAACAGGTGCAGTACTCTTAATGCATCTGCACGGCTCTGTCTTACCTTCACCACGCCACAGAACTCTCCCGACTCCGATTCCCGAGCCTCCCGTTCCAAGAAACCATACTATTCACATCCCGTCACACCCAGGATTTACCGGCATTCTCCAACCGCAACATAAATTCCGCCCGAACATTGTTCCAGTTTGCACCACCAAGCCCCTCCATCACCCCTAAGCCATGAGTTTCTCCATGTTCAGCTACCAAGCTCCCCCATATCCTATCGCCGCGCCTACGTCTCGCCATCCTTCAACGGCGTCGCGCAACACGCCGACCATCTGTTCCAGTTTCCAACGCGACACCCAACCATCGTCAACACTCCCTCACCTTCTCCACCTGCAAGGTCCAATGATCCCCGGATCGCACCGCGCACCCAGGTCGTGCCAGTCTCCAACCAGCCCATGCACCCTGCCCAACCTTTTTTCGAGTTCGCACCATCAAGCCGTGCCTTCACCCACCGCCTATCACCCTCTCCACATCCAACGAATCACACTCTCCGCATCGCATCGCACCGTCCATTTTTTGGCACTCTTCAACGACCCCCCACGACTCGCCCGACCTTCGTACAAAATTTGCACCACCACGCCCCACCATCAGCCCCTTTCCCTCCATCACTCCACCTCCAGCAACTGACACTATTCACAACACATCACGTACCACATCTCCAACCACTCTCCAATCACCTTAGACACGCCGTTTCACCTCGGTTCTGGATCCAGTAAGCGCTCATGACAATTTTGTGCTGCTCATGTACGCAGGCCGTCGAATTATAACGACTAGAAGTGCATCGCCCGGTAAATTTTATCGACGTCAGTGTGCCTCCGTAAATCTGATGAAGTGCATTTCCGCATCGCTGCGGTGTACTTGCGCCCTGGAGCAGATACCAGCGTTTCGCGGCTTCGCCAAGAGGCCCCCTAGCCGCAGTAGACGGCGCACAACTTTGAAACGTTTTCACTGACCGGTATTACGAAATCACCGCAATCCAAGTCCCCCCTCTCGTTGTAGTAGCAGTCAGCGAATACACGGAACTCTTATGCTGGCAGAGCTAATAGCATGGGCTTGTTACGATCAGCAGGCACATTTCCCACTATGGCCACTCCTACGTGCACGAGCTATAGCACATATCTGCTGCACACGGAAGTGCTCACGAGTGGCCCCGCGGTCTTGTCCGCAGTACGTACTCGGCGGCAGTTCGATACCTCGACAAAGTCGTAGCTTTCTGCTCTCCACCTCCTGATGCCAGTCGCTCTTTTTGCAGGCTTCCTCGTGTATGTTCAATATGCGCGGCAAGATTCTGCATACTGCCTTTCCGAATTCGAGCAACAGTGTCACTTCCAAACGAAGCCACGGACCAAGCTCGCTCTTGCTTTTCGGGAAGATTCGCCTGCCACAGAACCTCCTGCTAACTACGAGGACGAAGTCTGTTCTGATTAGGCTACAGCATCAATGCTTCCTGTACTCCTGCTGCCTTCAACGCAGATACCGCAGCGACCACAAGTAAAGTAGACCTCCTCATACATTCTACCAATTCTTTCCTCACGAAAGGGAAGACGACTGATGGCCTGTGCACGGCTGACGACATAACCGCTATGCTAAGGGACCCGGACTTCTCTCCGGCGCGCCGCAGAGGCCTCATTTGCTCTTCAGACCAGTGCCACTCGTTTACCCTTGCAGTCGTCGAGAAGGAGCTTCAACGTCCGGACTTCTCCTCAGCTCGTGTAATGGAGCATACTGGTACATGCTTCGGAACCGCCTCCTTCTGTGACGCTTTACACATGCTGCAAACACAAATAGCGCGAGATAACGAAGAGTTTTGCTACTATCGCCCTTGTCGTAACCTTCTGCAGAGTGCAACGCACTTCTCTGCGCATTAGCAGCAGTCTGACGTACCGCATACACGTGTTGAAGACCTCAAGGAAGACTATATGCGAAGCGGGCGCAATACCTTGATCTGCGACAGCAGCAGGTTGAGGAACGACCCGTGTGTAGGATGCATACAGACCACTATGGTTACATCGGCCACCGAACTTAAGAACAGAGCTCTCGTTACCCAGTTCACGTAAGAAAAAGGAGAAAGCACGAGAGCGGTTCGCCAGAATCAGAGTGGTGCGTGCCGATAAATAGTTATTTAACCATTTCGTGAGGCTCGAGCGACGTGCTTGTCATCTTCGCGTTGCGGCTGCATAGGGTAGTCTGCTTGGCGCACTGTATCGTCACTGGCGAGCTACGCACGAACGAAATCATATATCTGGCAATGCGTTGATTATTATGAATTACTTTTAGTTACAACAGAACGCGGATACATGTAGCTGATTCGGCCTCATGTAATACGGAGCAGCTTTCTTTCTCCGCTTTATGCCCACATATCCTTAGAAGGACCAAAGAAGGGCAGACGCCCACACTCGACACCATCTTTCCTGTCGCCGTGCTACACCTGTCCGCCGTAGGACGAGCTTTCTCGAGATGGTGTGCTAAACAGGTCCCACAGGCTCTTGAGGCATAAGAACAAACCACAGCGCGAGTGGGTGATAAAAACAGGTTACAGACTCGCTTTCTTCAGCTACGTTTGGAAGCAGTTTCTCGATTCAGTACAGTACTACTATCGACAGGGCTGACCATTTACGCACGTGCAAACGCATGCGCAGGTGGGTGTCGGAACTCCAATTTGAAAGACGACTTCGAACAGCCCATGTACTTGCACATGTTCAGATCGCTATCCTTTCTATGACAGATACCGAACCCATCATGGAAGCCCTTAACAGCTCTTCTAGGGATAACACGAAGCGTAGCCACAATTCGAAACGAGACTTGGCGTCGAGGAGAGGTTATAGAGGTGTCGCTCTTACAATTCAAAAGACATGTATATTGAAGATATGCACGGTTTCCCGAATGGTACATTGTTGTTCAAAAAAAACCCGTGTTTTTTGAATACGAACTGTTGTGGAGGGTTAATTTCTAAAATCTGTATTTTGAGGGCAGCTGATTACGGCTGGGATGTGGACGGATAGTAAGTGGGAATATATTGCTTTTCTAAAACGTCAGGGGATCAGAGTTTGGGAGTAGGGAGTGATCAAAGTAAGTTGCTAAAGTATCGAAAGCAATTCTAATTGTGGAGGGAGAAGGTTATTGTGCTGACAGCCTGCAAAAAGGGTTAGTTCTGCTAGTAATGGCATGGGTAGGGGTCTACACATGTCAACTTTCAAGAGCAGATTGATGATGTTATTCAGATTAGAATTACAATATCCATCTGCTCCGTTACTTTTACATGTGCGAATCGCAAACCCTGTCATTAGTGACACCCACCCATTCTTCGAGACTACTCGCTTTTCTGTCGCACGAAAAACACGTTCGTTAACTCTCTTTCACGTCGACTCACGCTTCAGTTTGTTTGTACGCCTGGTACACCACGTCGTAGACCTGGCAATTATCTTTTTAAGGTGGTCGGGTGTCACTAATGACAGATGCTGTAGCCTGCCAGTGCGCGAACATTTGGGCGGGTGAATACGGGAAATTGAAGATGAAATACAACCTTCATCTGCTCATGCACGCTGACGTCGAAACATTTGCACCCCTGTCATAGGTGACACGCAGTCCATCTTAAACAGTTTTAGAAACTAATACATGTGTGACACGAAGCGTAGAAACAGATTGAAGCTCGAATCGTCAGTAAAGAAAGGTCGTAGACGTGTAGTCAGTAAAGCTCAAAATTGATAAAAATGTGTAAGATGAGTGGACTACCACTGCCGGGATTTCCTCCAATATGCAAATACAAAAGCAGATAAATATGCGAAGTTAAATTTAAAAAGTAAGACCCAATTGCCCACGTACTTTCACAGGGAGCCAATCCAAGCACAATCATCAGTGATACCCTGCCCATCTTCAATATTACTTACTTTCGGACGATACGAAAGGCATGTGTCCAATAGTCCTTTGGCGTCGTCTCGCGCTTCACTTTGTTTCTACACTTCGTGTAATACATGTGGAACCAGATGAGCACAAAAAGAATGCACCTCCTGTACTGGAGTGAGCAACCGTAGTACGGGTAGGGCAAAGGCAGATTGACTTACCGGTGTCTGTTCTCCGCTCGCTTTTGTATGGATATATGGCCGCACAGAGAATGACGAGTGTCTATCCGTTGTACGCGATGCACACTCGGACGTCACTTGCGCTACTACTCGAAGCGAGAGTACTAGCGCATGTGAGGTCGGTTTTAGATACAGTTGTTCACGCTGCGACTACCCCGACGATCCAATTGCCGCTCCAACGAGTAATGAACGAGACCAGGTAGCTATACGCGGAAATCATTACCTAGCGCTTAGTATAACACTCTCAGACACTGTGTGTCAGGGCGAAAGCCAGCTCCAGTGAGCTTCCCGCACTGTAGCGTTCGGAAGAAAGCCAGATTCAGGCGCAGAAATGACGGCTCAGAAACGTACGCCATTTTGGGGGCGCTGTAGCAGAAGAAAGAAAATTGAGAAGTAGCAAAACCTTACTTCGGGGCCGTGACAGTAGCAGGAAGGGCTGAGATCTGCTTATATGCAAACATACAAGTAAATGGATGTCGCGGAAGTAAACCTGAAGAACAAAATCCACCTGCTCATGCATTTTCACGTCGAGAGAACCCAGCTTCTTTAAATACTAGCACCTGCCCGATCCTCATACTTTCTTACTTGTGCGCACCAAAATGCATTCCCGTACAACCTCTCTTTGCCGTCGATGGACACTCTGCTTTGTTTCTACGCCTCGTGTCATACGTGCGAGACCTGTATAGCACAAGAAAGTGCGCCTGCCGACCTACAGGGATACTTACGGCATCGCTATAGCGAGGTTGGAATGATTGATTGGCGTTCATTCTCCCCTCGTCATTGTAAGGAGCAATGGCCGTAAATTGAAGCCAGAAAGCTACTCCGTACCGGACGATACCTACTTGTCTATGGCCCTAATCTTGGGCTACGATTGGAAACACATAGTTGCAAATCATACAGTGCTAGACATATGAATACATGTCCCATTGCTAATCAGTACCGGTACGATGCACAAAGTAGAGCCCACTGCGCAAATGTATCGGATGGGATAGAATCACTACGCTTGAGACTTGTGATACACTTAAACTATACATTTTCGGCCCTCACTAAACTGATGCCGCCCACCAGCACACGTGCAAGCTTCCACTTCTTACGCGAGTTATAATATCGTCCTCTTTTACGTTCTAGTATAGTTACAATACTGGCCGAGAAGTCTGCACATAGTGCTATGATTCGTTTCATGCGTGATGATATCGGCGAAATTATAGATAATCCAGTGCAGCCAAAGATCACCGGGGAAGATTCTCATATTTCTAGAGCCACAAATCACTCAAAATGAGTGCAGTAGTCTTCGTTAAAGTAAGACGCAGCCTTTCACATGTTAATCGAGAGTATGGAGGGTGCAAGGCAAGTTTATGCGCGTGAGGGACACCATTGGTCACCTTGTGCCATTACGGTACGCGAGGTGAGACGCGAAACTGCAGTGTACTGCACAGTTCGCTGTACGGCCTGCACGTTTTACTACGAAATCAACTACGGGTAGTGGATGCGGACATCCACCCCACGCAGTGCTACAGAATAGTTTCTTCTGGAATTCGGCGTCGATACCAAATACCGCTATAATACACACACTTTACGTTTTGGAAATGCACGGGAGTTGGAATTCCATGGCATTCAAGAAAGCACAGTATGTGTGGAAGTCTTACTAGGCTACTGCATCCAGTGAACGTCCGCATCCATTTCCAGAACTATGGATGCTCGCACCCGAAACTGGCCACATTTGTGCTTAGATGCCAAATCCCCCCAATAGTACGGGGATGGTGCTTCAATATTTGGATTGTGTTGGGCAAGCTGGTTCTAGGCTCCTACAACTCTGCCCGGTGACGCTGTTTTCAAGAATGATGGTTTTAGTGTGCTTCTCAAGGTCATAGATGTTCAGTTCCGATCTAACCCATCACGATGGCAAGACATGAATGATCTCCAATCACAACATGCTGTAACAGGCAGTGGTTTTGTACATTCAATGAAGGACAAGGACGAGCAAAGTGAACTATTTGTTTTGCAAGTAGTCCGAATCTCAAACCGCCTTTACTTTTCGGACATCGCTTCATTTTTTCTGATCGCAGAGGTGTTTATTGAGCCGATCACGTCCGATCTCCCTGCGCATCACATTCAAGAGGATTTTGTCGACGCCCTGTTCCAACTTGAAGCCAAAATTAGACTGACTTGCATCCTCGAGTCGATAAATCCACAATTTCGTCACTGAACAGCTCTATCGGATGGCTGGATACAACCGTATCACCTTTATGTACCACCTCCTGCAGTCGATGCTAACAACTTTTACGTACTTTTCCTATTCGGACATAATCAAGCAAAAATGTACACTACAGGAACTCGCAAAGCCTGGCTTTCCTATCAACTTTTCCCAACAACCTGATAGCAAGGCGTGTGTATTATCTGTTTTGATAATCGCAGATGCTGGTCGTCCCAGCGAGAGTGCCCAACTCTCTGTTCTTTGTGGCCATCGAATTGGATCATAGGATACGAAATTCCATCTACAATACTGTTTCATGGATCTCTCGAAAGTCCAATCGTCCGGTGTGTTCAATTGAGGCAGATCATATTCTCGCCGCATGTAAAGTAATCGATGAGGTTATTGTGCTAGAAAGAATTCACTTCTCCTAGACATGCCCGTGGATCTCCTTACTGTTCTCTCTTCTCAAGATCTTTATGCCTCGCTGTCGACTCAACGCAAGTCAGACAACTGGTCCGTGAGAGCCGACGTAAACTATATTCGCCACCAATTTGAAACCGGTAATGCAATTCGAATCTGCGGGGTACCTGGGCGACTCAGTCTCGCCGACCCTGGCACTAAGTGCGACAGTTTCCTCACCCAAACTTTGCAGCTCCTATTGTTCTCAGGAAAACTTCCTTGTAGATGTAACTGCGGGTGAACTTCTTCTTTTAGATGGTCCAGAGCTTCTCTGCAGCGTGTTCAATTGAGCAAAAATAACCAAGAGGTTAGAAAACCAAACCTGCTCAATGCTTTTACCCAAACTGCACTGCTAAGGCATCCAGACCCTTTTTCTAAACTATACTGCTACCTCCAAGTGTTCGATTAAATACCTTCCTAGTTGGCAGTGGGGACTTGACAAAAAAGACATTTCATCTGGCATCGAACCCTCCCCACTGACAAAGTTCACGCTCAATGCTTGCTGACGTTCGCAGTTGTCAGACAATTCCAAAAGTCGTACTGTGGACCACAGCTGCGCGCGGTCGTGGGCCAATCATTTCTGCCTATAATTATGCTGATTGTGTTCGAATTTCCAACTGACAGATTATTTGCTTTTTTGTTCTGATTCCGGCTACAGCAGGTTCCGTTCATCAGGTGTATGTTATTTCGTAGACACTCCTAACTTGCTTAGTGCAACATAGATGCCTTGAGCTGGAATCCACCCTAGCTACCGACAAACATCTCGATTAACTGTCAGTACAAACAGAGATGGATATGAAAAGCTACGTAATTTTGCCTGAATTCGATTCATAGCATGGATAGCTCAACTGATGGCTATGTGTGACAATACTCAGTCATGATCACCTACCACCCATCACTCGAAGATAGTCACCTACCATCGATCACATGCCATAGCATCTGCATGTGCAACGGTGCTCCAGTTGTCTACTTAAGACTGCAGGTTGTTGTTGCAGTGAATGGACAACGGGTTTTTCCAAGTTCTCCACCCGGCCTACAGTTCTGAGAAGTAAACTACCCACGTTCTGTTCCAGTTTATTTTGGTTTTGCTCGACGATTGGAATTCTCTCGCGCCCGAGTTACATCTTCTCGATATGCTCAGTTGATTCTCCCGACTCTGCGTAGGCCTCAGTTTGTAAATTCTGTTCCGGGACTGTCTCTGCGCCGGCCCAGACTACAATTTCGAATGGGAGAACTTTAGGTGATTACAGTGTATGGGAATGCCCTTCCAGGAGGCAAACCGTGTCGTTCACGACAGCATTCCCGGATGCCATGCAAACCTTCTTCTCTTCCGGGCATTCCCTGATGAAAACTTCAGCTTACCAGTCGTCCATTGCTTGAGAGAACCATCTTTTTTTACTTCGAGATGCCGAGGACTCCTCGCTGCGACTCTTATATGAGTGATGTGTCGCATTCACGCCATTCAGCACGTATTCGTGTGCTGTTCCCCACCATGAAATTTCTGAGAACATTGAATATCATGGACAACAGCTTGTTCAGATTAAGCGAGCTATTGAACTGCAGTGCTGTGTTGTGGCCGATCGTGGCATGATGGTTGTACTTTCCGAGTCCAGGGAACTGCCTTGGCTCGGATCTTCTCTGGGCTGGCAGCTAGAAACCTGCTTCGTTCGACCTAAAAGTGGCGCAGAAATACCTTACTCTGTATGAGAACGTCTGAAGCTTGTTGAAGGTACAAGCGGTTGTGAAACGGCACGCTTTATAGGTAACAAGCTGTAGAACCCATACAATACTGGTGCAATCACCAGGACAACGGGCTGATGCGAGTTTCCACCGAAAAGGGAGCAAAAGAGTACACGTCCCTTCTAAATGGCAACTGATCTTTTGAAGTCGGCGAGTGGCCAATCCCATGTCCGACGAAAATGCCATCGGAAATAGTCGATTGGCTGGGCAAGACACGACACTGTAGATAACTCCGCCGGTGACTGACCCCAAAGCGACGCTGGCTCCGGCGTCAGTATTGGGCAGATGAGCGTCGTGAGATATCTGCTTCGAGATGCGATAAAATAATTGCAAATTATGTAGCTCATCAGAGTACAATCCACGCATCGAGCATAAGGGCTTTTTGGGATTCCCAGTCGTGCGCGCACATGGCTCAGCGGAAGCGCCGTTGGTACCCGTGAGTTTCAAATGATGGGGGAGACTTCTAGCAAATGATGTTCGCGATCTCAATATGAAACAAGCAAGGGGTCATATTGCTGTATCATCCCGTCTGTGTGCGAAGTCTCGTGCCGCACTACTGGTAACATATGTCGATAACATCTCACAAGCTTCGCTTGGAAAACCGAATCAGGATATCCAGCATGATGGAGAGAAAAGGTTGGAGACTAGCGCCATCGACCTGCCGAGTTTCATTTGCACCGTCATAGTTCTTAGTACCTGAAGTATCCATACTCGTCGAATGTCGCAAATACACTTTATTCATGAACTACCGCGAGATGACGCACGAAGTATGTTTACCACATGTGGACTCCTCTGCGCAAGAGTGTCGTGGTGCGTACACACACGACCAGAAGTTGCTTGTGCAGGTGCAACTATTTCA
>JAUKWC010056718.1:0-39595 GCA_032356245.1 Endocladia muricata | reverse complement strand
TCGGTGGTCAGTTGGCCTCATATGAGGCCAGAGTTGACCTCATATGAGGCAAAACTCAATGTCCAATAGACACTAGGAATAATGGATAGCTGGTTAGTAATAGTAGACACAGTTTTACCCTACAGACACAGAACAGAGCACAGGTGGTCGCAAAGGATCGACTTCCGTTGCTTGCCTCCCTTTTTCTGTCACTGTAAGAGTCTAGCTACTGCTTCGCTTGTAGAGTATTGAGCATGCGCTCCTCCTAGACTGCTGCGTTATAAGAGTTAACACTACGTATCCTGTCCCAAGTTCTGAATCCTAGTGTCTATTGGACGGTAGGTGTTACCTCGTACTGTATGAGATCAATTCGGGCCTCATCTGACATCAAAATCATGACTGCAATGAATAAATCCGACCTTATATTATTTATTACGTGTTCACGGCATACTGTAGTACCTCTACGAACCACTTTGTTCTCCATTCGCGTTCAAGTAGGAACGTTTTACAACCATTTCCAACTGCGACGAGCTAGTCCAGTTATCCACGGACTACTAGGAGAGCTTCTGTTCGCGAGTCCGAACCTCGCTGAGCGCCTTAGCGCATCGAATTCCTCTTCTGACGACTCGACTGGTTCCGAAGTAGTCGTGTTGTGGGATTCTTTCAAAGAGCGTCTGTGTTTCTGAAAATGGATCCGGACGTCCACTGGCGGCTGTGCGGAGCTTGAAAAAACCTATGGTCGACCAGACATTTTTAAGTTCCGATTATGGTATATCCGGACCTGAACATCCACCCGGAGGACGGTCGAGCCTAGCACTACTGGATTTCGGCTTCCACCAAGTGGGTGTACCGGTCCGGTATCCCCAGACTCTATGTTCCACCTGGAGGATCTCCAGCTTCAGTAGTACTGGACACGGACATCCATGTGGTTGAAGCCCGGGTCTGCCACTAGTATCCGGAAGAATGTAGCCTTTGGAATTCCACTGTGCAATTAAACTGCGTGGCGCACTGCAATATAGGGACTACCGTCCCTAGTTTTACTGCAGTAAAACTGCACTCTTTTCAGTTTGGAATGCTTTCCTACTACATATCGCAACTGTTTAAAGTGAAATGCGAATCCGCTGCAAACGATGAACGTCCAATATGTTTTTCGTATATTACCGTACCACAACATGGGCACTATTTATAAAGTATTTGAACGGATCTACATCAATTTCGTCACGCCTCGCCAATATTTCCAGCCTAATGCCCCCTACTCCTGTTATCACGACCTGTAGCCATCGACGTCGCATCCCACCTTCCATTTCTTACCACTCTCAATCTACAACATGCATCCCGCTTAACTTCCGGTCTTGGTTGCGCTCCCACGCCTGATGGTCGACTGCGGCCCATCATACTCTCAACTTCCAACGACTTACACTCCCCACACCGCATTGCACCCTCTCTATCTTCTATGCGTCGAATCCGACCACGCATCTCACGTAACCTCCGTTCAGATGAGGAATTCCCACGTGTAGAAGTCATGTACATCATGTGCAAACAACTCCATAGCACGAGGGAAAAGAAGCTGTCGCTTGGTATGTTTCGTGGATGTGAACATACCGAAGCAGATACGGCGAGTGGGAGCATTCTGTCGCTGTGGTTTGAAGAGAATCCGTGGCAGATTCTTGCGTTTCACAGTTTCGTTGTGAATCCTGGATTGTACCTAAGACTACACGAAAGTTTGCAAATCTATCAATGATGGGAAGTATAGTATTACGCCATTCTGATTTCTACCTCTTTTCACAGTAGTTGTCAGCGAGCAAATTATGCTATCTTGCCTACACAGCCAATAGTATCGACATGAATGGAATGGTGGGCCTTTGTTCGGCCGTCAGAAATCTCGCGCGAACTAGCTCTATTGCGGCTCTTCTACATGCAGGGGTGCTCACCAGCGGACCTTTCGCACTGTACCCAGTAGATACCAGACGAAACCTTGTCGTACGGAACGGATCGTAGCTCTCCGTCTGTTCCATTCTTCTAGTAACCTTTCTCCTTGGATCCCTCTTCGCATGTGTTGAATATGCGCTACGAGTTCCAGCGTACTTCGGTCCCAAATACGAGCAATAGCGGTACTTGTGAACGCAGCAACCGGCTGATGGTGGCCTTCATTCTGGGCAAAGTTCACCTGGCCCCGAGTCTCCTTTCTATTATGGGGACGACGTCTCTTCTGATAAGGCTGTTGCGTCTCTACTTCCTGTACTCCCATTTTCGTGGACATGGGTACCGAAGCGAGGACAAGTAAGACCAACCTCCCCATATACTCAATAGTAATTTATATCAACGAAATGGAGGGGAATGATGGTCTGCGCACGGGCGGCAAAACCGCGTATATGCCGAAGGACCCCGACATCTTTCTGGTGCGCAACGGAGTCCACATTCACTCTTCGAATGTGTTTGGATCCCTCACACTCACTGTCCTCGAGAAGAAGCTTCAAGTGCGGGGCTTCTCTGCCACTCGTGTGTGGGACCACAGCGATACGTCCCTCGAAACTGCCTATATCCAGGACTCTGCATAGATGCTGCGAATGCGAACAGCGCGAAGAAGTGTAGAGTGTTGCTACTGCCTCCCTTGTTCTGACCCCCTCCCGATCGAAACGCATATTTTTGCGCATTCTCTGCAGACTGACATCGGTAGCCGAGCTCGTCAAACTTGCGGGGAAGATGTCATAGGTCGCAAGCTCGACGGTGTCGTCAGGGACAGCAGCACGTCGGAGAACCACTCGTTTCTAGGATGCGTACACATGCATGCCGGTAAATGGACCACTGCAATTAAGGACAGATGCCTCGTTGTCTAATCTGCGTGATAAGTGGCAGTTTGCATGAGTGCTGGTCGACTGCATCAGCCTGGTGCTTGTAGAAATGAGACGTTTCTTTGCATCGCCAGTGTCACGCGTAATGTTCCTGTCCTTCGCATTCCTTTCACGTAGTACAGTCTCCTTGGTGCATCGTCCCGTCACTGATTCATTACGCGCGCACAAATATATGCATCTGGAACTGCGTGGTCAACAACGAAGCATTGACAACTGCAGCTCAATACTGAGGCCTACAGTCGAGTCCGCATCGTTTAGCACGCAGCGGCGTTCGTGTCGACAGAAACGGATGCGGACGTCCACCGGGCGCAGTAGCCTAGGAGACCTTCCACACATACGACACGTTTTGAAATCCCGTAAAGTGCTGACTTTCATCGCGTTCCAAGAGGTGGACGTCTTGTTGTTTTGCGCTTCTGCGCGTGGACGCCGGCTTTCACAAAAAAAAGAAAGTCGGACTGCCGCGTCTAGTGAGTGTCCGCATCCGCTACTCCAGTTTCATATCGTAGTAAAACCTGCAGTCCGTATTGCGGCCTGTGCAGTGCACTGCAGTTCTGCGTCTCGTTTTACGTGCCCCATTTGCGACCGACAACATGTGGTCTGTCTCACGCGGACAAGCTGAGATTGGACCTTCCCAACTGTCAGGTACCTTCAAAGAAACTGCGCGCTACTGCGGGGAAGACTGGAATGCGCTCCATGCGCCGGCTATGGAACTAGGATGCTCAGAATTTTGCTTCATGAAGTTTAGCTATACTGGCTTACCCACAATCGTATCCACACTATATGGCAGGAGACGAGATGTACACCTGTGCACTGAATTCTCGGACGGTATCGGAATCATAGTGGAACGCGAATTAGGAGTGTCCCGGAGTCCGAGTCGGGAGTGCCAGGCTACATGAGGGCCGGTTGACAGCGTCAGATTACTGTGTGCCAAAAATAAGACGTTTCACTGCATCGCAAGACTCAAACGTAGTCTGTCTGTCTCTCGCATTATGTTTCCGAAGCAAACACTGCTCCGTGCACTGTGTCGTCCCTCACTGAGAATGCGTGCCCGTTTTCATTCATGTAGCATTGCTTGGTTTGCGACGAGGTGCTGCGAACTGCACTTCAGTACTGAGGCCCACAGTCGAGTCGGCATCATCCAATACAGAGGAGCTTGCTTTCTACACTGTACAGCTACCTATCTTTAGAAAGAGGAGGGGAGACTAGACACCAAAAATTCACTCTCTTTGTTGTAGCCATGCTACAAGTTACCGCCAGAAGACAGTGGGCACAGACTTCTTCAGCTAATAAGGTCTTACATGAATCAGAGAAACCCAAGAAACGAAGTGAGACGGGAGTCGACATCACAGACACATCGTACATATGTACAATGTGGGGTTCGGAAGCAAACAATTTCGAGGACTAGGGAGGTGTCGTTGATGAAAGCGGCTGGGATCTGTCCATGGATAACTATACGATCAGATGGAATTTTATTTATCACGTGCAATTTCGCACACCTATGTGCTCATGTGTTTGCATAAGAGCAGATACCAGCCCTAGTTGCTCGTGACGCCCCACTAGTTTAAATTTTCACTAATTCGCAAACCACTTCCCCCTGCTACAGCATGCCTAACACCGCTCACATACCTTGGAGACCATTCCCGCGTCCGAGTCGAAATCCTTTTAAACCGCCAAATTGCGGCCCGCTCGCTGGAACTATTTGTCGCGATGGGCTTGGAGTGTTTCAGACTGTTTTACTAAACACTACGCACCGAACTTTTCGCAAAGCTGCCTACTCTTCTTCGCTACTCGACAGAACGGCAATCAAATCCTTGGGGTCGTCGGAGTCGGGACCAATATCTCCAGAACCAGCCTCGTCTGACGGACTACTCTTGTCAACGTCCGGGATCGTAAACCGAGCCGCATCAGCGTCACCCACACTCCCTGATTCATCTGCTGCTCTACTACTTCTACTACTAAGAGAGGCGATCTCAGCGCCCGGGACCTTGGGTAGCCTTCCCAATGCGTGCCACACCTGTTCTAGCACGCTCTCCCCTTTCGGCATGAATTACACATGTTCACATACCGTCATCTCATTTGTAGTGCAGTCCGCATATCCAGCCCCCGCGTACCTGAGATGGCCGTGCCCGAAAATAATGAGTGGGGCGGCACAACGACCTTCTTCATCTTGAGCAGCGCCGCAGCTGTCAGCTGTCCGCTTTCCTCGCCGTAGGAAAACATTTGCATGGTTCAAGCACACTCAGAAAGTGAAGCCCACTGCCTCGCTCACGATCGCGAAGAAGCCCAGCGTCTGCGCTTTGGATGTCTCGTCGCAGTCATTCTGTGGCGCTTGCAGCGGGCAGTCCTTCCGAATACGGAACACCCAACCGTAACTATTCGGCACGAAGAGCTTCCTCCCAGTTATCTTCCTCAGACTGACATATTTGCCAGTCCGACCCCTCCACGCATTCTGCCTCGCGCGCCTTAGCGAAGCCAACAGCCATTCCCCTCCGATTTCGCATGCATTAATCACCAGGACTTGCGTACTTGAGTAGCGAGGGATGTCCAGCTACCAGTCTAGTGCGTCGCCCTCATCTTCCCCTTCCTTGACGAGTCGGCTCCGCTAGGCCTCATCTGGACCTCGTTCCAACGCCTTCTATCTGTTGAATGTGCTCACAATAAACGAAACGAGTTTCTCAATCACGGAGAGATTCCACTTCGGATTCAGCTTCATGGAATGGAGGCTTCCGGGAGGAATGCCGCTGCAATCAGCAAGGTTCTCAAAGCGAGTTTAGGCGAGATACTGGAGCTCAGTTTCTTGCTTCTCAAAGTAGATATATCCACTGCCACACTCCCCATTACCGTCCTGTAGAGTCCTCCGCACGAGCGCCTGAGGCTAGTCTGCCTTCAAGATGTCCAGACTCAGATTGGTACTCTCACGATGGCTGGAACGGATGTAGCTATACGTGAGGAACTACACACAGAGTATAGCGAGCACGGCTTTGATGGTGACCTCTAAGTGGGCTCGGTGCTCAATGCGTATGTGAATTGGAAGCAGCCGCCTTCACCAGTCGCATCTTTCCTCGTTGTAGTCTAGCGGGCCAATGTCTACGAGGTTGTCCCAGGGCTCCGGGCAGTGATTGGGCATCAGGATGTCGTCAAGAGTATCGACCGACGGCCGCTTCGGAACATTTTCATCGAACATCTCCGGGGCATCTCGAGACTGATTGGTATTCTCCTGCGTTACCTTGGTCTTCCAAGTTTCCCCCTTTTCCCCCTCTCTACCCCGACCTTCTCCACTACCTTTCATCCCGACTGCCCTACGTCCAATTTGACTCCGCCGGACTTCCCAGTTTGCCCGACCTCCACAAGTCGAGGCGTTGATCTTCACAATGATGCAGCTGCTCTCTTCCTCGACTGCTATTTGGAGGCAGGCACCCCCTTTGAGGCGCTCCGCACAGCGACTGCAGGGACGGGTACAGTCACATTTGGAGCAGGAGCAGGCCGCGAAGAGTTTCGTTTAAAATACGCAGCAGCGGGGGTCGTCCCACGAGCCGAAACGTTGTTCGTCCTGGGCCCAGGAGGAAATTTCTCACTTATCTTGTTCGCGAAACGTGCAGCACTAGCCTTCTCACGGTTGTTCAGACCTCCTCTAGGGTCGATATCTCTCTTCGAGAGGTGATGCATTGGTGTGATGGAGTGCTTGTCAACGAAAATTCCAAGGAGCTTAGATTGTGGAATACTAGTCTCGGGAAAGTCGTCGGAACTTATGCTCTTGGGCTGGCCATACTTATCGAGTATGTTTAGGCCGATTCGAGAAAGCACGTACGAGTGCTTGTCGAAAGCTTCAAAGTGATAATGTTCGTCGAGATACGGTTTGCTGATGAATCGAAACCTGGAAGCCTGGAACAGACCGACGACTATAGGGCTCTCTGATCGAAGATGCGTGTTATCGCGCTGCGTGGTGCAGGGCTTTTCAGACGTCGTGCTATCGGAGATTCGATCGCTCAGCAAATCACAAGGCATGAGTGTCGAAGAAAGAACTTAGCTACACGTACGTAGAGGTAGTAGGCAGACGGACCCGTTGCGGGCAGCAGAAAGGCCTTTGTCATAGGTCTTCAAGATCCACTCTGCATTCACGCCTGCGGGTTCGTGTCATTTTCGAGGACGAGGGCCTGCACGAAGCGAATGACTCTCGTGAGGTCACAGAAGAAGGACTTTCCGATGCGGACCAATCTGGTGGACGCGTTCGGCTGGGGCACATGGGATAAGGATTCGGTGGACGTCACGTTCCGTCCATTCTTACGAAGGACGTGGCGCTCGCGAGCGCTCTTTTGAGCGCACTCCGTGCCGTCACTTTCCTGTTTGGTGCTAAGGACGGCTCGGCGACGATGGAAACCGTCCACCACATCACACCTCACTCATTCGTACAACACTGTACCACCCTTCCTCCTCTCATCAGCAATACGTTTCAGAGAAGGGTTATCGCAGCGTCATACGATGACTGACACGACGACCTGGTCGTGCTTATAGTTGCTTTCAACCGTGTTGCCGTCGGGGCCATCTAAGCTGCCGTCTGTGCTCTCGTCAGGGACGTTCCAGGGATCTGTAATCGGCCCAGTATACACGCCGAGCTCATCACAGTCGTCGTCGACCTTTCAGAAGTTCCAACGCGAAATTGGCTGCTCTTCGACTTCCATCGCAGCCACATTGGAAACGTCACCGTCAGAAGTCCCTAGCGGTATAGAGCGGGCCGGCAAAGGGTATGGCTAGCCTGAGGCATCCTGACGCACGCATGCACCGGGAGGCCATTGCGGGTCGAACGATCGTGCAGCCACCTCGGGCCCAAAATCTGCGGCCACCGTACATTTGTACCTGGCTGGAGCTGCGTGGGCAAATTTTCCTCCGGCTGCGCCTCAGTGGCCGAAGTGCCCAAGTTGCGGGTGCAGGTGACGATAGGAAGTTTTTCTGTTATTTCAGGAGTGCGGCATTTGTTAGAAAGGACCAAGTATGGGAACGAAGGGGAAAAGAGCGAATAATGACACGGCCGATCTGAGGACGGAGAATCTGTGGGCGGGAGAAGGTCCACGGGTGACAGTACAGAATTGAAGCGCACAGAGACCGAAGTGCTAGCGAAAGAGAGGGAGGGACATGAAGGCCACAAGAGTTTGAAAGGGCATCCATCTCGGCGAGTCGTGTGGCCCGCAGAAAGACGAAGTTCCGAGCAGACTGCAATAGCAGAATTTGTCGTTTGAAAACTATACGAGTTTGAGGGTTGGAGGGGGTGTCACTGATGGTAGAGGCTGGAATCTACTCATTTACGCAGACATGGGCAGATGGATGGCCGAACTTTACTCTGAAGAACAACTTCCATGTGCTCTCATGTCCTTACGTAAGCAGAGCCTGGCCGATATCAGTAGTAACGCCACTCCGCCCTAAAATGTTGCAAATTGTCAAACCCCGATCTTCTGCCACAGCGCCCCCAGAATCATCCCCTTTCATGGACGACCATTCTTTCGGCTGAGCATAAGTCTCTACTCCTCGCGGCCACGGTATGGCATACTCGCAGTAGTCGGTTCTTGCACCTGCATTTAGCGTCTCAAACTTTGCTTTCCTTGACGCTATGTTACGAATTTCTACCTCGCTCTTAGAAGCTCAACTTATCCCTGTACTTCGTCGATGGATTTTCTCCATTCCGAACCTGATGCTTCGCACAGATCGTAACGGCGCTCGGTGGACGTAGAGGTCTGTACAAAAAACCCGCTCGATCATCGTAAAACACCGCGTATGCGTTTTGCGCTTTGGAGACACCTCATTTTCGCTCCTTCTCATCCCAAAGCAGGAACCTGGCTTCATTCGCGAATCAGGCCCCACAAAGTGGTGCCATTGCGATGTAAATGTTTTGCCTAGGGCCTTTATGGGACTGCAAACGCCTTTCGACGAGAAGGACTACCCGGTTCAAGCGTTCTTTGCCGACCCCCCAGAGGTCACCTTCATAGACATTCACCTTCTCCCGCATGTGCCGTCGCAAGTCGGCGGAGAGGGGCATCCCATAAAACGGGAGGATCGTCTCTCCTTTCGTGAGAACCCGGTCCGCAAACACTCCAAATCCCACACCTTCGAACTTCACCGTTGATGAAGACACCATCACACAGCCCGCCATCGCTTCCTCTGACCGCGAATTCAGCGCATCTTGCGTGTCCAGGAGGTCATGGTATATCTCCAGCCATTCGTGCCCCGACACTGATACGTACGGCACAAGAGGTATGGGATCTCTGTCGTAGTTCGTAATAAACCGAACTACGTAGGCTGGTAGACGTTGATACCGGAGTTGACCGTCGGGAGCATTGTTCGGTCCGTTCGAACTGCTCGCCGACTGCTTCTGTATCACGCAGGCCGAGGACCTTGTGGCGAGATCCACAACCCGCCAAGTGCTACCAGCGTGGGGCGTGGTACTCACAACCCTTTCGCAAAACACGTCAGTAAAGCTCCGTAGAGGGTGACTGCTCCAGCCGTCATCCACGCCGCTTCCCACAAAATGGCCATGTATCGGAAGCCCTGCGCACGCCTCTGCAGTTACATAAGTACGACTGAGCGGGTCTACTTCGAACTCTCCTGGTTTCGAATACTGCAATACCAGCTCGCTTAGGTGCTTCATACTCTTTTTCTCACGTCAAAGCATCGTAGACGAATTCCCTGCGTCAACTCTTTTCAGCGCCATTCCGGGCCCAATCCGCTGGACCTCGTCCGTACAATTTGTGTTTTGTGCGTGCCCTGACTACCCCTACCCATTCCCTGGTAACGTGCCCTGGTGAATTGCATCTCAGATGGAACACTCCTCCCCCACAAGTGAACAGCGCATTGCTTGACCGAGGCACGTGGACATCCTCCTGATCTCAACTTTTGTGTCCAAAGACCTCTGGCTCGGACATGGACCATCGTCTGGCCCTCCACGTTAAAAAAAACCCGCTCCTTTCAACGCCTCCCCAGTGAAAAACTGGCCCTGACACACCGCCTATCGTACATTTCTCACTTAATCCGCTCCAATCGCGAAAGTCATATACTGACCCGTGGAACGCTGCAGATATGGGTTACGTAGCCAGTTTCGGCACGCAGTCCGTCAAGAGCCTGCATAGACGCGTCCATATCTTGGTGAGTGAAGACATGATGGGCAGAGCTCTTCACAACTGACTTGTTTCTGGTTTCAAAAGAAGAGTGCGTCAACGGCATTTGGACCTTTCGATCGTGGCAATCACCCGAATCATCAGCGTGGTAGTCTTGAAGGTAGAGTAAAATAGAGCTCTGGCCACAGCAATACGACTTTATGGTGCCGAGAAACTCTGCCAAAAGGTCAGTGGAATGAGTATCTTCGGGGAGCGACTCCTGCAGCATCTCTTCTTCTGGTGGCAACGAGGGAGTGCAATCAGCTGCTTTCGGTGCTTCATGAAATAGATCTTCCGTCTATTATGCGAATGAGTCGAGCTTGGATTGGACAGGCTCACAAGTCTTCCCCGTTTGGCTAAGTGCCATATATTGCTCCCCGTCGCTACCGTTGCCCTCCATGTCCCGCTTTATCTTCCCTTTCAGCCAAGAAGACAAGGAAAGAAGGCGAGGCGGATGGCCCAACACTGGACGTGGTGTTTGACTACGTTACCCGCCGACGACAACGAGGTCCTGTGCCTTCCGAAATGGCATCCGACAGCCCTGAGACCACACCATTAAGCTCCCAACAGGCTCCATTATCCTTGGATGCTCCACGCTCAAGCCCCAAGGCCTCCAGAGAATCTCCGCTGGAGTCCGCAAAAACCCTTGGCAAGTGGTCATTGCGCAACACGAAACGGTACAGATACAGCCACTCGGTGCAGCGCTTGACATCGTACAGCATTTCGTATGGAACGATGGATTTCACAGTGGAAGGCAACAAGCTCATAACGTATACCATTGCCGTGTCCATCGCCGAAGCTGGACGCCACACCACCGCCCCGCTCGTACTCTCTTTCATCCTTGCCACTCCATCCCCTTGTACTGAGCTGCATTGTACGATGGCCCCGAAGCGGTCAGGGCCGGACTTGAAAACCATGGAATGCAGAAAGCCTCGTTAAAATGGAACGAAGGGTCCGCCTGGGGCCTTGCAATCCGAAACCCCCATCGCCCTTGCCAGCTTCAGCCACGCCCGATTTAGCAGTTTAAAAGTGCATGCGAGATAATTTCCGCTTCCCAATATCTGCTTGAAAGATAAGACACGTTCCTTGCCACGCCGCAAATGAAATGTGTTTATTTTGTGGACTATCTTTTTGCGACCTCCAAGGTTCTGGGAGGGCCAAACGAAAAGATTCCGCGCAGAACCACGTCCTGAACCTCGCTGATCTTGGAGGGGATGCACTGGGTGCCACCAATGAGGCACATCCTATACTTGTTCTGGCTCAAAGCCCCATCGGCGATGTCTGCAATCCTCCTGTCTTTTCGCATCACCAAAATGGTCGACAGCGCTTTGTGGACTCTATGCTTCATCTGCTTAGTGCGCTGCTCGTGAGAGACCAAGTCGTCGCACTCGGTTGGATTAGGGAAGTCGCTACCAGGATCACCCTGATTTATCTTCACTGTGGCAGGATCCATGATCCCAGCTGAAGACTTGTCGTCTGCGGGGAATATGAAGTGCAGGAAGATCGACAGGTGGACCTTCATGAGGTCAAAGTCCGTATTCACCTCGAGTGCGGAGAGGGAAGCAACGAAGACAAGGAAGCACATGCTGGCTGTCCTGGCATGCCTGAGTTCAGTTGGTAGCATGGTTGCAGCCTGGTGCGGAAGGAATCAGGGAAAGAAGACCGGAGCTGCTGCAAGTTGGAGGTGCGTGGAAGAGATCGTTGGAAGCGAGGCAGGAATAACAACACCGACGGAAGGACAGGAAGGCCAGAGGAAGATGGCGCAAGGAAAGCAAGGGTGACCATATTGAAATATAGCTACGATGAGGATGTGAGGGGTCCTGCTGTGGAAGCAGGTGTGTGGGGTTCGTACTGCGGACAGAAAAGACATATGGTTGGATCGTATGGCATTCAAAACCAGTCACGTTGCAATTCCAGAAGGGTAGCTACGACCTATGGCGCATCCTGTACGGGATCTGGCAACATAAGTGGTTTTATTAGGGTTGAGGGGTCTTTGAGTCCTGACGGGGGCCGGGATGTGCTCGTGTGCAGACACATGAGAAGATGAACATGAAAAAATTGAACCCTGAAAACAGCATCCATCAGCTCCTGTTATTTCACATGCCTACATTCGGACCCCTGTCATAGGTGATAGCCCCCAAGTTTTACCTTTCATCATTACATTCCGAAATGCCGAATGGCAGGCCGTCAACCGCTGCTTCCAGTCCTGCCGCTCAACGCTTATGGTGCTTAAGACGTCCACAGGCAAAGTCAGCGTACCCGGAACCTCGGAAGAGCCCCATGACCAGTGCTAGCTGTGAGTTTTAATGCGGACTGTACAAAAAGTGTGACTCATTGTTCGAACTTCTGCTCCCGACCAAATCTCGATCTGACCTGTCCTCGCTGTGGAGCAGCCGCACGCCAATGCCCCTCCCAGCTAGATGGCAGAGAAATGTAGTTCCGATGGGAAGATTTTGCAAGCATACCCGCGAGCAGTGGGACTGGAACGAAAAAACCCCACCGGGGGTGTCACTGTGACTGCATCGAACCATCACGATAGCCCAACTGAGCAGTAGCTGGTAGGCAGACTGCCACGGGTTGTGCAGCCTCAGACAACGCCGGCTTCGTCAATGATTGGTCCAGAAGGAGAAGAAGTCGATGGTGCCACTGTTCCTGCGACCCACGCTTGTGCTGCGATTCCGGCAACCCCACCTGGCCATACTGCCAGCCAGGTGCCTACCTGCCGTCGTTCTACTAATTTCGACCGCAGCTTGACCACAACTAGCTTGGTCGTCCGGTTTGGAATTTTGTCGTCACAGTGCGCTTGCACGCTCGGCGTTCCTGGCACTATGCGGTCGCACATTCTCCGCGAAGCAGGGCAGCCTCCCCGTCCGAGCCTGCGCCCTTCTGGTTCATCGGCAGTGAGATACCCTTGCTCTTTGCCTCTTCCCATGTCGGGTCGGACGAGGGTACAAATTTCTGCTGAACCTCGCCCACAACCGATGTCGCCTGAGTACATCGACGAGCTTGAGGCGATTCTTGCGCGGCCGATGCTCGCAATGTGAGTACAACAGAAAGAGATTGCTAACCTCGAGACACAAATCAGAGACCATAACAAGAAGCTACTACAAGGCCACATGCAATGTCTCGAGGAGCGCAAAACGACTACTGCAGCATTTCCCGAGTTCAGGCCACTGTAAGCCGAAACTGAAGATTTCGAGCATGAACGGGAGAGCCTGCGCGTAGCTTACAGCGTTTCGGGAGGAACACGGGAAGTCGCCCCGCGTGCTAAAACCAGGTGTACCCAGAGTTGCAAGCGTGTGGTACAAGTGTGGGTAAAGTGCTGTGGTGTCGCCAAGACAATCGAGAAGCACCGTTTGCATTTGTGCCCTCCCCAAACTGCTGAGCTGGACACTAACAATCCTGGTCCGTTTCGGAACTGGACGGGTCGCAGTGAGCTGCGCGCGGGGATAGCGGTTTCCATGGACGGCCTGGAGGTTGTCAAGCCGGTTTCATCGATGGTTCTTGCCGATGGTGGGGACTTCTTTACGCTTTCGTAATGCAATGAGTCGACGGCTTAGTTTGGCATAGTGGATGCATAGCTTCGCACCAGGAGCTGGTCATCCTTGTTCTTGGACGCCGAATCCCATCACTAGTGCGAGGAAGCTGTCACGACAGACCCCGGTCTTTTTGCAAAGATGGCTAGAAATAATATCTGACGTGATGAGCGTGAGTAAGATAAACGATAGTGACAAGCTGTTCCGGCCCCTTGGGTATTTCGTGCGCATATCCCGGAAAACCACGTTAATAACGAACGGTGAGAGTGCGGAGCGCTCCCGTCGGGCAATCCGTTGGTGGATGAGCCTGCTGAAGTCAGAGGCGGAGCGACGGAGCCCGCCACTCCTCTGCTTGTGCGTCAGGAAGGTTGAGAATCTGGTATACGGTGATTACTTTGTGCACAGCGTGGTGTGTGATGTTGAAAAGGGAGACGTACTGCATCGAGGCGCTTTGCAAAGACATACATGTTTCGAGTTCCGTGCGGTTAAGAATGAACTAGACGGGACATCTGCGTACGAGTCGATTATGCAACTTGCACGACAGGACACCTACCTGCAAAAAAGTGATGTCCAGTGTGCAGCATGGTGGAAATGTAGGGATCAGTGCGAAGGGTCGTACAACTTGAAGTATTTCGAGTACTTGCGATTCGCAACCACGCAGATACTGGGGACCGTTTGCAGCACTTTCTTCCGCAGCAACTCACAAAATATGTTCCGGTCGGGTTCTACGGTGTAGGAGACTTTGTCTGAGGCAGAGCATGAGTGAACGGATCGTTCTCGCAAGGAGGATGGCGGAGATTTAACAGCAAGGGCTAATCGAGCAGTCAGAAACGAAGGCGGGGTGAGTTCAGGAAAAAAACTTTATGGAGCACTAAGAACGATTCAGTTTCTACAAAACGTCTCCGTTACGCTTGGTAAAGGGCAGCCGAATTAGGTAGAAGGAGAAGCTTGAAGCACTTTTTGAGATATCCGCGGTAGTTTGACGGGACTTCACGTACGATTCGCATTCTCATCCATAGAGCACTGCAGGCAAACACATGCAAGCGTGTCAGCAACAATACTGATTGGCGCAATATGATCCATATACTGGCCGAAGGCGTACTCGGTAAGTTAACATGCTCCATGTTCTTGCATTCGGAAAAGAGAACTAATATCGGCCATCGATACAGTGGCTGTCTATTTTTCGTCGTCAGCGGCCAGGAGCACGATTCCGAATAGCTGCCGTTTCGTCGGGCCGAAGCTCCTGTTTCCATAAACCCGCTGAACCACATGTCTCGGCAATTTGCCAAGTTCAACGACATTGAGGTTGGGATGACAGGCTTCCACAATAGGACAAAAGTCGCAAAGAACAGAACCACTTTTGCGGATAGTAATTTGCAGAGCAACACGTGTGTTGACCGCAGGTCGCTGGGAAAGGTGGTAGTTTAGAAGGTCCAACAACGCGCTGGTAGCCTGGTCATGACGCGAAACAAAATGGTCGACGGAGACATCGAAAGCTTCTCTGCCGACGTGTGGAGCATCGCAGCATTGAGGCGATCTCCACTGTTTCTGTGAAGTGGCATGGCGAGAGTCCTGGGGTGAGCAAGTTGGCAAAGGTACATGCGGAAGCCTTCCTTGACAAGACAACCTGCACACCTGTCGTTTCGATTTCTTTGTGTGGTTGTGTCGCGACGCGATTGGGAGACGGAGACGCCTTGGATTTGGAAGGCAGCAAGGCTCGTGGCGTGCGGGATTGGGCTCATGGTTTCGTCCGTAGCGATTGCCGTCCGCTTAGAGGTGCCACATTAGTCTTGCTTGAATGCGGTATGAGCGCGTTCGTAAACACCTCCATCTAGATGTTGCGGGCATCCAATCTTGCGGATGATTTCGAGGAGGTGGGCGTAATGAGACACCTTGAGAGTCATGAGACTGGTTGGGTGGGGGTCTCCAGAAAGGCGGAACATGAGGGCCGTACACTTGGTAGCTTGCTCTTCTTGCCTCATAATCTCGGCGCGGTTTGAGTACTTTTCTAGCCCCTGTCTCTAGCTGGGTATTGGAATCTCTGAGAATGAAGCATAAATCGATGCGATAAGTGCAGAGGCAAGTTTCTCACTGCGACATTCCATACTTCCTGCGGTACTAAGGACGACTGTGGTAACGTACTTGTACTGTTTAGCCTCCAGCATACCGCATCCTCCTTCATTTGTGTAAAGTACGTTCAGGCACCGGCCCTTCTCCGACGCGAAGAACTCGACGTGTAAGCCAGAGACAGACAAGTCTCTCCGACCAGCAGCCAAAGATGGCTTGACTCCAGGAACACCACCAGTGCGGATGGTTCTCAGCTTCTTGAGATTAATGCCACTGAGAGCTGGCGCTGTGATTACGGAACGGGAGTTGAGCGTAGAGACTATATGGGTCGCGATTAGCTTGGAGAGGCAGAGCTAGTGTTACGGCAGCGGTCCGAAACTGAAACTGGAGTGCAGGCCGACGCGAGAACTGGACGGAAGGAGGGGGCATTTTTCCGGAAAGGATGGCGACTCCCATGGGGAGGGGGTAGCGAGGTTTTTTGCCCCTGTTCGGTGGCGGCTCGTCCTTGAGCGATCCTACCCACCACTAGGTAAGCAGCGAGGTCGGCCCCTAGGTTGGTCACGTCTCTGCGAAGACAGAGTGAGGACTGTATGATGCGAGGCGGGAATGAGGTGAACAAAATGAAAAGGTTTGACATTATCTCGCTACAGGAGCTGAGTTGCCTGTTTTTTTTGCCTGAGCGAGGGCCAAGGATGTCCTTCGCCTTGGGTATGTCGCATCACAAGCTATTCAGAACTGGGTCCCATCTCCTAAGACGACTGGAGGAATTTGAGCATGTGGAGGCTTCGAGGGTTCTTTAGTATAGAGGTGATAGCAGAGAGGACAGAATTGAGTGTATTACCGACAACTTACAATGCGGTGCGCGAGTGGAGCGAAAAGGAGCAACAACGTCATTTTCTTCGTCGCCCAAGCTGGCGGGCAGCTAGGCAGCAATATGGCAGACGATAGTGTGCCAGGACACTACGCAGCGCTGGCGTAAATCTGTACTGAAGTTGAGGGGAGAGAGATGTCCACGGGTAAACAACGAGAGCGCTGCTTTAAAGTATAGTGGCAGATTTCCCCATATAGGACTCTATCGTACTCACAAACGAGTCGGTCCCAGACGTCCTTGTAACTTAAATGATACCCTGGAGATCATAACTCATGACCTCTTTCTTCAGGTCCTGAAGAACTTGGCAGTGCACGTCAGTCTGTACGGGATGCGCAAGAAGATGTAATTCGCTCCGTGGGGGATCATCATAAAGTCGATAGTAAAACACTCGCTGTCACCTTGGGGTACTTGCTTTCGCGGCATCTAGAAGGCGTCTCCGAAGTACCCAGTTCCAAAGCTCATATCTCTATGGCCCAACTCACGAGTTGCGGAGGAGCCCCAACAGTGCAGCACCTTGCCGACCACAGAGAACGTGAGGGAGCGAAACATTTTTGAAGAAGCAATGCGGCATACAAAGTCCACGAGAGACAAGTTGGGATCTCTTCGGCATAGGGATGATTTCATCAACCGTGCGCGAGCTAGTAATCCTCTCCCCTTCGGCGACAGAAATTGCGACAAGCTCCGTGTGGAAGTCGGTCGATTTCATGGTCGCCTCGCATCCAGGTGATATGAAGATGAGACCAAGACAAGTACAGGGGCCGCGGCATAATCGGAAGAAACGCTGTCGTCGTAGTGGACATGAGGTTCTAGGGTGGGTGAGCCATCCAGAGATGTAGGAATGAGCTCTACTGGTCGCTATATCCTGAAGTAGCATGGTTTCTCGTCTGTGAGAACAGAGTACGCAGTACTAGGTGAGCGCAGGCACTGCCGAAATTTGCAGGGCATATTGAAGGCGGGCTAAGATTGCTGCAGGGGGAACAGCTGACGAGAGGAGTGACAGAACAGGGAGCTGCGAATTTTTCGCCCGGTAGAGCTCCAGCAGGCTATTCTTTAGGTACAAAATGACAGGTCGGCCCATGAGCACCTCCCTGCGCACGACATCTGACAATGGTCCGTTTCATGCGGGAGTGCTCAGGGTTGCACACGGGCCTGTTACTCAATATACACTCACGCTATTGACTGGGCGGATAAGAGAGTATCATGCAGTCGCCGATGGATAATACCGTAAAGCGAGAAGTGGCAATTGAAATGCATTGGTAGTATAATACCCGTAACTAAAGTATTCTCAAACTTTTGCGAAGTTTAGAGGCATTTCTTCGTACGATGAAGAGACTGTGGAACGCAGGGACCTGCCTTACGCTGGAATTCAACTGCAGATGCGCGAGACTTCACCTCTGCAGATCCGCGACAGTACCGTCGCGGCAGCGGAACTTTCAACATGACCTTTTCTTATCTCCTTCTGATCAGACAGCGTGCGCAGGAAAGCTGTGCGACTTCGATAAGGTATTCGCGCGGGACAGAAAATGCTCGGCAGAATGAGCAATCCGTTCAGTCACGTGCGAGAATCATAGCCAAACGGAGGTCGAGCGGGATGTGTGGTGTGGTTAGACGGTGGCATGACATGAATTTCGCGAGGTATTATCGCGAGTGCAGACCGATAGAGGTGGACAGGGCGAAAAGGACGAGATAATGATGAGGTTTGGGGATGCAAACTGGAACAGATGCCGGGAAGAATGTCTTCCAATGTTGAAGCGTGGGAAGCCGGCCGGTGTGTGATGCAATGTAAAAAGTGCGGGGCTCCGGAGATTGAGAGGGCGACGAGGAGAATTGTGTGGAAGTTAGCGATGCGAATTGGGACGGATGCTGAGCGAGACATACGTCTTCGTCGACGACTGGCAGGACATGTGGCGTGCAGTGCATGTCGGGGCTGCGGGCTGCTGGGGATGCAGAGAGACGGAACCGCCGGGACAATGGTGGGGTGTCGTCATGCGAAGTGGAAAGAAAGCTAAGCGGGAAGCATTGTGGGGTTGAAGAGTGGGAAGAATTGGAATGAACAGTGCGATGCGTGAATTGTGGACCGTTGAGCTTTGGACGGGGTCAAGAAGTGGAGTTCTCGTTGGGGCGTGGTGATGCAAACTGGAACGGAGGCTGGCTGGGATATATTGCATCCTTGAAGAGTGGCAAGTCCTTGGGTGTATGAGGCGATGTCGCGGGTGGCGGTAGGCGGGGCTGAGGAGAGTTATGTGACGAGAACGATGGTGTGACGTGGTGGTGGAAGGGGCAGCAGGATAGGCACGGTCGTCCGGCGTAACGACGTCGAAGCAGGGCGGTCGAGATACCGGAAAAGGAGTGCATGTGTTCCAGTACGGAAATGTGGCGAAACATGACAGCCCTTCTGCCGGACGCGATGGATGTCTGGTGTAGTATTTCCCGGTTCGATGGGCAGTATTACTGCGTTTGGAACTGCACGAAATGTTGTTGTACTGCATAAGACGACGGATTGACTCCCACAAGTCTCAGCAAACCCATGCACTATGACAGCTCTGGGAGTTCCTTAGGCCGTCTTGTATCGAATAGTAAGACTGGACCAGGACAACCACATGGTAGATGTTCGAGTATTGTGATATCACAAATGTAGCTCAAAAATGTCCAGTGAGCCGCGGGTCTAACTAGGTCTTTTATCGCACGTAGTGGACGTCCGCATCCATTTCCAGAAACATAGATACCCGGTGTGCCCGTGGAACTTAACATCAACGGGAGCTGTTCTCAGCACTCCCGAGGCGTAGGTGACACATAACTTGCGCAATACTCTCTGTCGCAGTGACGCCCAATCTGCTGGGGGGGAATAAAGATTCAAGAGGGTCTACTGTAAGCTTATCCGCGTCAGACGGACTATGGGCCATCGTGGGCCACACTGGTACAGGCAAACAGATTTGGAGCGGCAGCATGCTGCAGGATTCGCGTTGAGCGCTGAAAATTCTCGTTAGAATCGGATTCCGAGTGGTGGATGCGGACACGTACCGAAAGCGGTAATTCAAAACGGCATTTCCTAGACGTCGTCGTCCATGCGAAAGACCGCCGTCCTAGAGGACCTTTTATACTACCTTGTGGAGTGCCACTGAAATCAGCATTCTGTTACATTCCAAAACTTGCAGTACGGTTGGATGGTTTAGAAAGCTTTTGCACCCGGTGAACATCTGCATCTACTTCCGGAAACATAAACGGAGTCGAGTCGTACTGAAGCTGGACGGCCACTAGCCGGAAATGCGATGCTATGAGGACGTGACCCGAATGCCCACGTGATAGCACTACGGGCGTGTCAATACTACAGAAAGAACTGCAAAAGATCTGGTACACCATGGTCACTACTGGGTATCGCACTGCACCGGGTGGATGTACACATCTATATCCAGAAACGCGCACGTGATGTACCCTTTCTGCTGTGTCGGACGAAAGGAGATTCGGGTCATGCGTTTCTGCCACTTTTAAGGTAGGTCCGTCCAAACATGGCTGAACAACCCTATTTTCCAACAATTTCTAAACCTACAAACGTGGCTTCCTTCACAGCAGGTAGGAAGGGTGTTGCGGCCTGTTAAGTACAAGGTCTTGATATTCGCTCTCATTCTTCTCCGAAGTCTTGTTGGCAGAGCAACACGGCGCGCAGACAAGTTGGTGTCCCGAGTCGATGCGGTTTAAATTGGGCCTGTGGCAGGTTTTTTCGCTCCACAGTTTCGACGTCCATACCCTGAAAATACTTTACATGAAATTATCCTGGATCGTACGAAAATTTGAAAATCTTTCCGGAACGGATATTACAGTATCACTGCTTTTCGATTCCCACCTATCGTTGGAGTACCCGTCAGCGAATGCACGACGCTCTCTTGTCGACACAGGCAGTAACGTACATGTCTGTCGAGTGGCAGGCTCTGTCTTCCACCTTGATCACTTCCACATGCACGAGACATGCACTAGGTTCCGTGAACAGGGGAGCATTCACCAGCGGACCTACCGTCTTGGACGTAGTGAAAACATGAAGATAGCACCACCCGTGGACAAGGTCCCACTTCGTCGTTCTCCCGCTCCTCCCGCCAGCCTTTCTCCTTGCAACCATCGTTGCAGGCCCTCAACATGCGCCGCAAACTGTGGTATGCGTGTACTTGTCTTCAGTCGTATACTCGCTTTTCAATCATGACCAACAGTGTCAATTCCGAACACAGCGACTGCACGAGCGCTTCCCTACTTCCCCGCAAGGTTCACCGGCCCCGGAACCCCCCTTCCCAGTAGGATGACAACGACCTTTCTGATGCGGCTCCGCCGCCTCTGCTTCCCCTGCTCCCATTCCTGTGTCAGTCTGATGCAGCACTGACCACAAATAAGACCGACCTCATCATACAATTTATCGCAGTTTCTTTCGCCAAAGTAGAGAGTACTGCCGGCCCGCGCACGGTTGACGAGATCACTTCTTTGCTGGGGGATCCCGACTTCTCCCTTTCGCGCTTTGGAGACCACGTTCGTTCCTCACAAGAGTGTCGCTCCCCCACACTCGCTGTTGTCGAGAAGGAGCTTCACCATGACGGCTTCTCCACAACTCGTGTGGCAGACTAGAGCAGTACATCCTGCGGAACTTCCTGCTTCCGGGACCCTGTCGAGATCCTGCGAAAGCAAGTCACGCAAGCTAGCATAGAGTCTCGCTACTCCCGCCCTTGTCGTCAGCCCCAACACATCAACACGCATATCTTCGCGCATTCACTGCAGACTGATGTGCACCGACGAGTTTGTTAAGACCTCAAGGACGGAGTGATGTGTAGCGAGCTCAAGCGTGTCATCTGGGATACCGGGACGTCGGGAACTCTCTCGTTTGTAGGTTGCATACAGATCTATACGGATAAATCCGCCACTACAATTAGGAAAAGCGCCCTCGTTGCCTATCCCGTCAATGTCACTCTCCTCAACTTCAATGCCGCATTCCACCGACCCCGCATATTGTCGTGGGAGACCGTCATTGGCTATCTTTCTGCCCAGATGTTCCCCACCATAGACGACAGAGATTTTGACAACTTTCCGCTTTCTTCCACCACTCGCGCCCCAGACACTAAAACCTCCATACTACACTCCGCCCTGGACTTTCTGCCATCGCCTGTGTATGAGCAAGCCTTCGTACATCACATACTCAGGTGCCTACCATCGTATCTGGAAATGTCACGGAGTCCTCGCGAGCTAATGTTGCGACATACCTAAGGCGAAGAACATCATCAGCACTTGGTCAGGCACGAAAAGCAGCCAACCCTGCCGCCGTCGCGAAGTACAATCAAATGTCCCCACTTCGTCCGCCTCATTCCCGCCGCGCACCGCGTAGTTCGCCATCCTTTCTCGGGGAAAAGTGGCTGTCCTCGAGGCCGACGCCCGTGCTCATGCATCTCTGGGTAGGCTGGCCCAGGCATGAGCTGCCACCGCACAGGGCCCACAAACCGCTCCCAGCTCGTCCCTCCGGAGGGTGCCATCCGTTCCAGAAACAAGCCTCCTGCTTCCGTCCAAATCTCACCTCGACATGCCTTCCATTTTCGATTTCGAACCGTTGCCCAGCTTCCACCCCAGCATCTCCAAACTAATCAAGTCGTACATGTTTCGTAGGCTCGACTCCCCTTTTCTAATCGCAGTGTATCCTTCCGCTGGCAACAGTCGGAAGCGGCTCAGAACCATTCGCACTACTCTCCTTCGCGGAGTCAACACAGTTCTGGCTGGCATGCAGAGAGACTTCTACATTCCTGTCCTGCACCTCGACGCCTCCGCCTCCGAAAGAATTAGTCACCTGAACGGCCTCTGCAAAAATGAAGGAGTCCACGGCATTCTGGCACGAAAAACTACAATTTCGATGCGATGGTCTTTCCATTTCTCGCAGGAATCACAGACTGTTGCTGTAATGAAGCTGACTCGGAGCCGCTCGCATCTATTTTGGTTCATGACTCACACCTTCTAATACTCAGCTCGAGAAACGGAGTAGAGAAGCAGTGGAGCTTTGCGGAGTTTCACAACCTAGAGGACCGTGTCAATAAGTTAAAAGGCTCCATGCTCCAAGTTTTTGGGGACCACCTCACAAGGCTCAAGCCCCGCAAGTTTCATCTCTTCACCCACCTTGCAGAGGATATCCGCGACTTCGGAGACCTACAAAATCTAGATGCCGGTGCTTATGAGCACGCTCACACCGCATTTAAGTGAGACAACGGCCGCACCTCCAACCGAATAGCAACAGCCGTGGACGAGGCCATCCGCCCAATCCAGCACTCCGAAAACCTTGCTTCCGTTCGAGCTCAAGTCGGGTCCGTCTCACAGTCGCGTCGCCTCAACACCTCGCACAGGAATTCAAACGAAAGGCACGGGGCGCGCCTTCTCAGCGAAGGCTTCAGAATGTCCCTTCGGGAACTCGCTCACTTGAGAGCCCTCGCCACGCCGCTTCTGGGAAACGAAGCAGCTCGCTTCACCGCCGCGATGCTGTGATCGCTACGCGGAAAAGCTCCCGACACATGCATCGATCCTCTTGTCCAGCTTTGTCACCAGGGCACCACAGCGCTACTGGACCTTGTCCGCCCCGAGCTTCTCCAGCAATATTCGGTCCACACATGTGACACTCTCAAAAGTACTATCGTCAAAGGTGCTTACGTTCTCGGCGGCTTCTGTCCTTCCATCAACGACTACGTTCGCGACCTGAATGCCATTCGACTCGACCCAGTGCAGAACCACGGTATTCAGCGCGTTTATGCAAGTAGCAGCTTCGGCCCGACTAAACGGCAGCGATTCAGCTTCGTGCTCCTGACCACTGACGACGAAGGACACACAGACACTATATGGGTGACGCAGGTTATGCCTTTTTTCTGTGTGCATGACCGTGAATCAATGCCACCTACTGAGTATGCCTTCGTTCGGTACATTGATTGTATTCCACCAATCGACAATGTTGATGACACTCTGTTATGCGTTTGCTTGCGATAGTCTACAGATAAAAGAATAAGTCGCACAGAAAATCCCGTCCCGCTCGCAAAGATGCAGCGACGAGGGTGTCAAGGTCCTGCTTTTCCTTGGTTTCGCCTGTGAAAGCGCTCTCATATCATCCCGACAGCTCACGTGTTGTGGTCGAAATTCCACATCCCCCTTCTCACCCCTCAGCTCCACTGGCTCTACCATCGCTTCTACATAAACAGGTTCTACAGAGACCCTGTGACGCGGTCAGTCCTACCTGAGCCCTTCCCTGTAACGGACACGCCATCCTCTCTGCAATCGAATTAGACCCTAGAGAAAACTACACACCGTTTAGTGAGCTACCAACATACCAGTCCCGTTTCCTTCCTTCTATCCCTTCTGTGCGTCGACAGATACTCGTCCTCTGGTCCAACAAGAGTGCACGGGGAAGACTCCCAACTTGTGGCCGAAATTCATGACAGGCTAGACGCGCAGTTGCCAAGTTCATGCGGTACCTCGCTTCAGTCTGCACGTGTATCGTAGCGGTCGACAACACCGCCAAGCATACTAGAGACGTTGTTCGAAACCCGCATCTTCCGTACCGCCACATAAAATTTGTTCCTTGAACCCACCCTCACTACGTTTGTGCCTACTCCTGCGGAGCCTGCTAACGAATCTTCTTCATCCTCTTCACCAAACTGTTCCGCCCTCTCATTCACCGACTCGCACAACGCCCTCGCAACAATAGAGCTATGCCGAAATATCTCTTGCGGAACAATTCGGTATAAAACGCTGCAAACAGTGCATAGTACGTGCGCGGTTGCCAAGGGCAGGTACTCGGAAAACGTCAGGCTGTAAATGAATTTCAGCTCGCCGTCACGCCTCTCACAGTGCTGCAGGGAGGATACCACTGATGCCAGCAAGGCATGCAGGCGTGCGAGTTGCATGATGGACCCATACACGGACGTCCTATCCGGTTGATCAGGGTACTCTCGGAACTCGTAAAGGGCACGTTTCCCGAAAGAGTTCCCAAACAGTACGTCATCCTCTTCAAGCTCACACACCTGTACCGGCACAGAGTAATCACCGTATGCTAGATCCTTGATCTTGCTAAGGCGCCACCATGAGAAATCTGGAGTCCCTTGCTCCCCTTCTGAAATCATGAGCCTCACCTATGTTTGAAGTGCCTGAGATGAGCTCTCGGCTCGCACGCTGTCCGATACAAACGTGGTCTTCCGCAACATCAGGGATAAATACCCAAGGCATTAGAACACCTTGTCCCTAGCGTTTCCCTTCCGTGCGCTCATCACGTCAGAGATTGTCTGCCTCATCCATACACATAGAGCGTAGTCTTTTGAAACAGACTCCTCGCAATCGTGGTGGGATTCGGCGTCCAAGAAGAAGAATCACCAGCTCCCAATGCCAAGCTCTACACGTACCATTCCAACCGGAGACGTCGCTTGCTCGTAGTTTGAACGCGTGTAGTAATCCTTACAATTGGCAGGAAGAATCGGCGGAATCAGCACGACACCCTCCAGGCCGTCCGCGCAGAGCTCCCCCGCCACGCACGGCTCACTGCGACAGGCCCAGTTCCGGACTCAAACAGAACCTGTTGGGTCCAGCTGACCGGTTTCGCGGCGGCAGCATTGCAGAATTCGCCTCTCAATGGTCATGGCAACACCAACGTACTTTGCCCCTACTTGTGTCATATGCTTGCGCCTCTGACCACGTCCAATTCTCGCACGCGGTGTCATCTCTTTGGTGCCGCCCATAATCCCGCGAGCCACGCGTGGACTCTCATTCTCCTGCTTGACATTCATGAATTCGGCTTGTAGTCGCAGGAACTCCGAAAACGTTGCCTTAGTCGTCACCCGCACCTCAAGGAGCTTTTTATCGGCCTGCTATAGCTTCTCCTTGGTGTCAATGACCGTCATCTTCAGACTACCGATTTCTCGCTCCTATGCTCTGACCCTGTTCGTCTGCTCGGCAAGCATCGCTTCTAGGTCTTCCATTCGCTCATGCGAGATTGATGGTGAGCGAGGTACAGCGGAAATCTCAACCCTTGTCCGGAACTGCATGGACGGCGGTGGAGACGATAAGGTTCTCACACCCGAGGGAGCCGGAGAACGCAACGTCGCACGATTGGTTTGCCCTGGTCCGCGGCGGGTGGGTGGCCCCACATGGACGGCAATCCCGGGCGTGCGGACGCGCGGGGCGGACGCACTTCCGGCACGGACGGTGAAGCTGGCTGTGCTCGAGCCGCACTCAGATTGAATAGACGCATAAAAAGGAGGCATCTGGTTGGCAGCACATCCTGGTGGAACTGCCGGTGTTAAAGTAGCACTTCGAGTCGCCAGAACAGCGGCACCATTGGCTTATTCACCTCCTGGACCAAACAGACACGGCGGCGGCGCTATCTCGGGCTGGAAGACGCCCGTTAACATATATGCCGGGTGCCACTGGGTTGCATTAACCTCGCGGCGCGGTGCAGTCACAGAGACAGGCGCAGCAGGGGCACGATCCTTCTCCTCCCGCTGCTTGTGGGTGCACTTGCGAGAGCGTCGCCTCGGAACAGCCAATCTCACCCTTCCGGCCGACGGAGCCCTCGGTGTGGAGCTGGGCCACATATAGGACAAGACAGACGGAGGCTAGGCGAGAAGAACAAGTCCGAATACTGCGTCGCAGTCGTTGTGAACTGAGCAGTATAAGTCCTAGCTAGCAGCTACCACTGGTAGTGGGGCCCTTGTAGAGTCATGCACACGCGAAGAGTGCATGCCCCCATCTGAAGTGTCATAATCGTCAACTGCAGGACTCGAAGCAGGAGTTAAGGCCCTGCAAGTCGCCATTCTAGAAAGGAACGAAAACTCGGACTCGGGGAGTGCCACTGATGATAGGGGCTGAGATCTACACATATGAAAATACTTGGGCAGATGGGTGCTGTTTTTGATATTAAATTTCGCGCATCCATCTGCTCATGTACTTTCAGAACTGTAGTTCTCAGCCCATATCCCTAGTGACACTCCCCCGCACCCTAGATATTCTACTTATTTTTCGAAGTTTCGTGAAGGGTGCGCCCCTGTTCGTAGCTGCTGTTACGGAAGAGGTACGTGAGCTTATGTGAGCATGTCAGAATCCGGCCCCTGTTTTCCTTGTCCACATTACAAGTGGTACACACCTGCTCCTACAACACAACACCTCACACCCTTTCGAGACCAACATATCGACGCGGTCCTCCCTGCATTCCTTGCTTCCTCCTCGTCTCTCCTCCTTCTCCATCGATCCACGAGGTCTTCCTTGCTTCCCTTGCGACGCTCTGCTCCTCCCTCCTCGCATCCCCATCATTCCTGGGCTTCTTTCCCTCTTCCGTTTCTCATCGCACTGTACCCATGGCGCCGACTGAACTCAGCCAGCTCGGGACAGCCGGCGTGTGCTTGCCTGCCTTTCCTGCCATTCTCTCCTCATCTGAGGTGAATGCGAACTTTGACCTCACGACGTTTCACATGTCGTCTATCCTGCACTTTGTCATCGCAGCAGACGACGAGGCTTGAATGCCAATCAAGGAAATTGCCGCACTGAAAAGCAAGCAGCGCAAGACTGGCGGCGACTTCAGCATTTCAATCGAAAGCGACGATCCAGTCTCTAACGAGCTGGGTACCGCGGAGGTGCAGCAGATAGTGCGCGCAGCGCTGTCAGGCGTGCTGCTCGCCCGAAAAGACACGAGGATTGGGGAGATCGCGGATGTGGCTCTGGGGCAGAACAACCATGGGGTGTCCCTTATTATTGGCACCAAGCTCATTCCCTCTGAGCTCAGCAAGGTTTGAGAAGTAGTTCTGCCAGGAACCTTTTCTGTTAGCCATCCCAGAACTTTTGATGTTGTCATGTTCTTCCACGCTATCGACTTATGCCATTAGAGGTGCAGCAGCATACTTGTATTTGCTCTGAAACAGATAAATCAAAGCTTAAATCGTCCCGCGTTTGCTGTGCAACTCTTAACTTGAGCGTGGACGATACTTGCGAAGGCAGTGGGGGTTTTGGAGTGCACGGCATTAGTCGGACCCTACCTTCTGTTTCGTCCCCAAGTTCAGCAATTTATGTCTTTGAGTTCACGCGCGGATGACTTTGCACCCATCGCGCAGGAGAACACGCCCCAACGGAATGGGTGAGCAAGTGTGGAGGAGAGTACGGGCAGTACGGTAGCTTGGGGTCGAACTGCGGAGAAGGATGCGGCAATGCCCGCGTTTACCAGTCTGTTCCTGTCGAGCTTGCAAGCCATCATTACGAACGAAACTTTGTACGATGACAAACACCGCAGCAACTGACCGTATCTAGACTACTTCGAGTCGCGCGATGACCATTTGCCACGGGTCTTTGCCGACTTCAGCACGGATACCCAAGAGGCCGTGGGGCTTCAGACTAGAGCGCTTGAAGATGATGGTGGATGTTCAGAGATTATCGGGGTGCACTCGGAGCTGTCGGATGCCAAATCGGAAGACACAAGGACGCGTCATCGTCAGCGTGTGACACTGTCGAGCACTGCGCCCAGTGTGAGACTATCCGCGAAGCCTCCTCGTTCTCTGTCTTCACGGCTAGAAGAGGAGATGGAGCTGGAACTGCATCGTAGCGATGACGAAGGCGGGGAGGTTGTGGCAGAAAGCGGTATGGAGCAAGCTATGGAGGCTTTCCGGTCCACTCTTAACCTATTGGTGCCGGCGCCGAAATACCCCCTACGGGAAGGACTAGAACCAGCCAACCGCATTAGCCCGTCTCCACCGCCGAAGGAGTCGGAGGAGTTGCTCTCTGAGGCGAATCCATCCACCGCCCTTCTCGCGGAGTTGCCCGGCTTAATGAAGTTGGACTGCCGTGTCCACAGCTGCAATTTCTAAGACCTCCTCAATCATCACGCTGACGACTCGTATGAGTGCCTGGAGGGTAGGGTTGAGCTGCTGATGACGGATCGTCTGTTCAACACAAGAAGCAAGCGGGGTGTGGATAACTCTACTTATGATGTCTTCACCCACAACGACATAGAGGCCTCAATCCCAATATTCGACGCACTGCTTGCTAAAACCGGGCACGGAATCATCTTCTGTAGTAGTCTACGATTCGGCATGCGGCTTTCGCGCCTCCAGTGTTACAGCCGAAAGGTATATGAGGAGGTGAGAGACGGGGCCAGTGCGGCGAGGGTGAGACGGCATAAGGACTTCGTGTTTAACGTGGAGGACCAGCCTATGGTCCACATCCGAGCTCGAGGTCATCACACGCAAAACTCCGGTTCAAAAGGATGTGGCCACGCCTCAGTTATGCAGTAGGCTGCTCACTGCTGGTGGAGGAATGTGCCGCTTGACGTGCAGCTCGCCCGGGTATGCCACCAAGGCAACGGGTATATGCAGTCTTCGCACGCAGCATGGACGAACTGTACGGATGGAATCCAGCAGTTAGAGCCCCGCCAGGTGGTGAGAAGAGCTGAGCGAGGTAGTGGCTGGACGATGCTTCAACCTGAGCAAAACAGCATCAAGCATAAGGCCGAGCTGGTGCTGCTGTATTTGACACGGGGGGACCTTGCTGTGGACCCTTTGAGTCGTACTTGCGCGTCTACAAAAGCATGCGTAGGGCTTCCCAGACATCCCCTTTTCGTGGGGTGCGACAAGGGTGACGTCTGCGCCGTTCAAGCTCTACCGAGCTTGATTGAGGCGTCTTGCGAAAGCACTGCGTGCGAAGTTGGTTGCTCTCCTCTGGTCGTAGAGCTTGCCAAAAGGTAATCGGCCGCGTGGAAGGGAATTTGCCTGCCAGAAGGGGGAGTTACCCTGCTGATGCTCCTGCTGGGTGTCCCCGGTATCAATGTCAATGGGACTACATAGTCCCGTCTATTGCGAATTACGCTGGGGATCCCATGCTTCCCCTGTGCTATTCACGGGCGTCGTTGGACAACTACCCTACCAAGTACCACGCCCTGCTGGACACGCCAGATCCGCGAACATTCCGGGCGGTGGAAGCGATGTCGAGGTGTGTGGTGGTGTGTTCGTCGACGGTGAAATACGAGCGTATGACACTCGAGTTGTTTGCAGACCTGGTCTTCACGAAAGGAGCGACGATCTTCCCCTCTATGAGATGTTCCTTGAGTCAGACTTGCATGAGTGCAGGCCGGAGAAGACGAAGATCTACGGAGGTGGAATTCTGGGGGTAGAATGAGAACGTTTCAACTGGATAGCCCTTCTTGTGGAAAGGCGAGCGGAGTCCCGTGAAGGTCCGAGGCACAAGGTTTACATTGTACTGGCACCACGTTGTGTGGCCAGGTTTGTGAATGACGTCCGGTACCTGCGTGTAGATTACGAGGACCGCAATAGAGGTAATTCTACAGCGCAAGACACATACGTAGAATTTTACGAGGATCGAGAGTAATTGTCGCAGAGAGCTCTACGTTCAATGATCACCGATACGATCCGTGCGATACGTAAGATTCTGAAGGGCGAGGAGCTGTTCAGAAACTGCGCGGATCAGTGTTGCTCTTATGTACGTAGTAGGTTCTTCCGAAATAGCGTACAGATAAACAAACTTAAACTCTACATGCCAGTTTGAGAACCAATTCCGGGCGGATAGGCCAGACTATACCGGCTGAGAAGGACTTGGACTGAGCCGTAAGAAAAGTCGCCCAGAAAAGTGGGCGATTTGGCTGCCGCTATAGCACGAAATAGAGGTTGAAGATGTACTGAAAATTTAGGCTAGGAGGGGCCACTAGTGACAGGGGCTGGGATGTACACATGTGAAAACACATGAGCAGATGGATGTGCAAACTTTTCTCTGAAAAGCAACATCCATCTGCACAAGTATTTTCACCTGCGCAGATCCCGACCCCTATCATTAGTGACAGCCACTCCGTCCCAGAAGTTTGTATTTTTTCAAACGTGAGATCCAGCTATTGTGGCCTGCTGAGAATTGCTTCTTTTTCTGCACGACGACAATGGCCGCCAACCGTGCTCGTTCAACCTCCTGTGGCCGTCGTGTTCCTAACCCTCCTGCGCCACAACCTTCTCCTCTCAGTCTTTCCGTTCTCTACCGTCACCCGTGCACAGTGCCCTGCGCATGGATCCTTCCTCATCTTCTCCGCCTTCCCATTATAAAATCCCTCCCCTTGATTCCCATTGTCGATCCTTCCTCGCAAGTGGCATACTTCCGAAATGACCGACAAAATTCCCATCACGACCTCCACCCACGACTCGCTCACGTTGCCCACGAACCCCCAGACGGGGGTACCATCGGAGCTGGAATCAGAGCCCACGGCGACGGGGGAGGAGTTCCGGGCCAAAGCAGGCGCGCAGCCCTCTCCATCGGAGTCGCCACCACGCAAACACCTGCGTCAGGACGCCTCGGACCAGGCACGCCTCTCTTCCGACCTCTCTCAAACAGCAGAGCTTTGGACGATGAGGAGTCCAATGTGGCTGCCATGGAGGTCGAGGAGCAGCAAGTGTTGTGTCGAATTTTCTCAAAGCCCAGCTGCGAGTCCACCGAGGTCTGCATATATATTGCGCAGACCATACGGCTACATCACGTTCTTCGCAAAAGCACGGACGCCACCATCGATGGCCCCCAGACCGGCATAGTAGAGGCGCCCACAAGTACGACCTTGGCGTCATGCCGGTCACAGTGCGACGGTTCGACAATCCCTCGCTACAGGACATCGCTGACAAGACCATCAAGGATTGCACGGTGTTGCGAGAAGATGTGAGGTGTGCTATGGTGGACGGCCTTCATCGCCGCCATACTGTCCTTTTCCTGAAAGAGGAAAAGGACGACACGGCATGGGCTTGCAAGCGCCTCCGCGTGCATCTCGTGCGCCGAAAGAATGCTCGGGACATGACGGCTACTGAAGTCATGTCCGACACGTCCCAGCAGAGCGCTTCCCCCAGACCAGGACGCATCGACATGTCGTTTCTTCACTACCTCATGAGTGTCGTCCACTTCATGCATGCTCTCCCCATGAAGAGCGGCACGGATCCACTGGCACTGAGTCAGAAGGGAACTGGGGAAGCAATGACGAAGCCCGTTCTGTTGCCAGCAGCCGGCCTGTCTGCCTCCCACCGCTACGTACGCTTAGCGAAGAATTTCCTGCTAAACTCAGGCCCCGTGAAAAGGCTGAGCTACCTAACCTTCGACCCCTATACCTCTGAGAAGCTCGGCATCACTCACCCTGATGACCAGCATCTTTGGTCAGAGAGCCGTCGAGTCGTAGCTCTGTTCATTACTTCCGCGTCGCTATTCATCAACAAAGCGAACTGCGACGGAGAGTTTCAATCTGTAGCTTTCTACGCGTGCGCCCGCCAGCGTTTCCCTGTTTGCCTAGACTTGCTGGAGAAGTATGGCTAGGCGAAGGTCCTGAGTTGTGACGAATTTCTGGGGACTGAGATTGCTCAGTCAACACTCCTCAGCATTTCCGTCAAAGATCTCTATCTGAACTAGATGCGCCTCTTCTCCAAGAGAGACAACGACTGTCGACAGGATCTAGAAAAGCGCCAAAAGGCTCGCGCTACACGATTCTCGAGCAAGGTATTTGAACATTTTGCTCCCAGGCCCAGTAAGGACACCTCCTCGGCTCGCGCGACGATCCCTGCTGCTGTGCCTTCTACAGTGCGCTCTGTCTTGCGTCCTCCTGCTTCCCACGCGACTGCACTCGAGCCTTCAGTCCTTGTGGGGAAGGCCCCAGAAGTGATGCCCGCGACAAAAGCGCTTGCCAGGGAGAGAACGGCTGCACCCTCCTCACGGCCAACGCCTCGACTTGTGGAGGTTGTGCAGTTGGGGATGTCTAGTGGATTCAAAACGGCAGTGGGACAGTCGAGACAAGGCGTCGCTGAGAAGACCGAGGCGACCCAGAAGAACACGGGCCAATGTGAAGGTGCCCCGCAGATGTTCAACAAAAAGGTCCCGAACCAGCTGCCGGTCGGCATTGCGGACAAGACCGCGGTGTTTGAAAAATCACCCGACACTTGGGAAAATCTGGCATACGTCGGCCCGCCAGATCACGAAGAAAAGAAGTTGCGGGTGTGGATGGCGAAATACCCGTACCCCATGCTCTGGCTGCTTCCCATCTACATACCCATTGAGCATCGGACGCTCTTGTAACTCTCCATCAACGGGGTCGTAGCCGTGTATCGCGTTCGGCTCGTCATGGACAGCTACGTGTACTTTACCGAGCTTGAGGGTATCGATGTGGGTCCGGACATCTGGAAGCCCAACCTGCCTCAGACACACTTCTGGAGGAACGTAGCAGACGAGGGTGACGATTACTGCAGAGGATATGCCTACTTTGAGAAGCGGCAAGGTGAGCTTCGGCACCGCGGCTATACGTGCCTTGAGAACTTAGCTGATTCCAGCAGCATTTCGCGCGGAAGCTTCAAGCCCCTGATGTTGACGCCCAGGTGGAAGCTTTCCCCCGTTGAAAAGTTGTTTTCGTTCATCGCGAGGACATTCAACGGGGAGAATGCACCGGGGCAGGGGCCGAATGAGACTTGGCAGAACCCGATGGTGAACGAGGGGGACGACGAGGTGGACGCCGTAAGCCGGAAGCTGGGAATCGCCCGCTACTCCAGTACACGGGGCCTGATGATGGAAGCTTGTGAATAGAAGGGGGACTGCACGTCAGCTTCGCGAAGGCGTGCCGGGCTGGACGCGTGGATGGGTCAGCTTGCTGCCGACGTCGGTCTCGGGAAGATATCCGGGAGGAAGCTGTTCATACCGAAGACAGGGGGTCGTTTTTTGGTTACTGGGAAGGACTGCCTGCGGCAAGCGCCGCACGATGACTTTGACGAGTCATTGAAAGCGGTGACCCTCGGCTTTTTCGCGATCGTGAGCTGGGCAGTGGGCTTCCCGTGGTGGGTGTGGGACTATTCACACGCGTTTGCATATGGAGACGGGAGCGCGCAGGTGGCTGTGGCAGTGTTGTTCAAGACGAAGAAGATCATTGTGCCGCCCAACTCTGTGTTCTTCGGCCGTGGGCATCTCACGCACGCCGGGGCTGGATATGAGGACCGCATTGCGGATGAGTCGACGGTACGGTACCATGTGTACCCTATGTTGAAAGGGAAAGGTGTGCCAGCCCGGGTGATCGACACACTGAGAGGGCTACCGCAGTTCCCGGCAAGTGAGATGGCCCATGTCAGTCGTAGGAACGATGAAAGAGGTGAGTAATCGGACAGTCGGGACGACGCGGACGTGGTTGGGTTTGCAGGTTCGGACGCGGACGGGAGAAGTAAGGCAGAGGATGTCAGTCCTGGAGATGATGGTTTCGACGCCGATGACGGCGAGGATTTGGTTGCCTTTCCGACGAGTAGTGAGGAAGAATAGGTAGCTACACAAAAAAGTGGCTGAACAGCGTAAAGTAAAACAAACGTAAACACTACACCCCAGTTCGAAAACCAATTCCGCCGAGCAGGCCAAACTATAGTGGCTTGGAAAGACTTACTCTCTACCGCAAGACAGGTCGCCCATAAAAGAGGGCAATTTTGGCGCCGCTGTAGCAGGAAAAAGAGGTTTGAGAAGGAATGAAAAATTTAGACTAGGGGGGCTGTCACTAGTGACAGGGGGTGAGATCTACACATGTGAAAACATATGCGAAGAAGGATTTGCGAACTTTAGTCTGAAAAACAACATCCATCTGCCCATGTAATTCCATATGTGCAGATCTCAGCCCCTGCCACTAGTGACGCCGCACCAATCTCTAAACATTAAATACTTTTCAACGCCACGACATACACGTTTACAACGTCTTTCTGACGTCGACTCGAGGTTTAGTTTGTTTCTACGCTTCCTGTGATACGTGTAAGACCTGATCAGGACAAGAAGTGTGTGCCTCTCGTTCTGGACAGGTCAACTGTAGCACGGCTACGGCAAGGGTGGAGTGAAGTATTGGGGTCTGCACTCCCAACATGCTTCTAAGGATAGGTGTCCGTATAGTGTAGGACGAAAGTTGTTCCGTGCGAAAGGATGCCAACTCGACTGTAGGCCTCAGCCTTGCGCTGCTATTGGCGAGACTTCGGCGCAATCCACACGGCGCGAGATGTATGCGTTCCTGCGCGCATTGTTAACGAGTGACAGGGCGATGCGCTAAGCAGGCTTTACTACACGAACGCAATGCGCAGGAGAGAACCAATACATTTGAGCCCGGCGATACAGTTAAACGTGTTAGATTCGGCACGCAATAAACTGACGTCGTCCAGCAACACTCGTGCAATGTGGCACGCCTTACGCGGATTGCACGTTAGTCCTTGTTTGCGTTGCAGTATGTTTACAATTCTATCCGAGAAATCAGCGCAGAGTTTTACACATCACCTCTTGCCATATAACGTCGGCAAGATTCGGGGTGAGGCAGAGCAGCCAAACGTCACCGAGCATGATGCCCAGTTTCCTAGAGCCACAGATGGCGCTTATTGCGCGTAGTCGCCCTAAGTGCAGTGGCGCAAAATCCGTCGGAAGGCAATTAATATGAGTATGAAAAGTCCGAAGTAAGCTTATCCACAAGAGGCAGGCTATAGGTCATCATGTAACATTGAGGTACGCAAAGTGGGATGCAGAACAGCAATGTACTCCACATCTCGCAGTACAAGCTGGATGTTTTACTAGGAAATGAATTGTCGGTTATAGTTGCGGGCGCTCACTGGACGTGGCATTTCAAAATATTTTCTTTTCGGAAGCCGGCGCCCATGCAAATAACCGCCGTACAACACGAACTTCACGTCTTGGAATGCCACGGAAGTCTGCGTTCCATGGCATTCCAAAATGTGCAGTACGCGTGGAAGGTTTAATTCGCGACTGCACCGGGTGGACGCCCGCATCCATTTCCGGAATCACAGACGTATGAAATGAATGCAAGTCGCAGTTTTCCCGCCCTCTGAGATTCGGAAGAACATGGCTCCTTTCATAGCTGTAAATTTGCATGTAAAAGAACGGTCGAGTCGGCTTCACGTCGTTGTCTATGTCAATAAGGCTTATCAGCAAGTATGTGGAGCTGATAACATCCGAGTTGGCTCTTGCTAAACTAAGCTCTGGCCTCTGAGCAACTTCGATTTGCTGAACTGTCTGCCCCAGGCTGATGGCAGCTGGTCAGATGTAGTGACGATGACCGTTCCTGGTGCGGATGCGCATAGGAAGTAAAAAGCAGGAGCAGTTTGGGATTGGAATCCAGCTTCCAGCAGCACCCATACACCTCAGGTTGCTCCTCACGACTCGGTACCGAGCCCTGAACTTTGAGGGGACCTGGATGCATACGTCTACTTCTGATGAGTCGTATGCCAAGAAGAAGGTAAACCAGGCGAGCGCTAAGTAGCTACCAGATTATGGGCTAACCGTCAAAGACAGTTTCGCGGTACAATAATGCAGAAAAATCGTAGTTACGGCAGATTTGTGACGCGGCCAACTTGCTCTCATACCTCTTGCTTTTTGGACGGACAGTATTTGTCGGCCGATTGACGACCGCTGCGCTATCGCATGGGGGAGCGACCTCACCGTCTACGCAGCAAGGAGACTTCTTCACAACCGGCATGCATGCTCGATTTTGCTTCTTTTACAGTACTGCGCCGCACTCATTTTGGACCTGAACTGTGTGATTGATAATATAATATGAACCGGAAGTGAAAATTCTAGTCTTGACCAGTACATAATCAGTGGTCATTCCTTCTGAGATGAGCCGTTACGATCTCTACCTCAACGGCCATTAGAAATCACAAGTCTGTAGCTAGCTGCCACCATCAAAAGCAATACCATCAACATCAGAATAAACGCAGCCTGCCATGGTCACTTGGACATTGCGTTTTCCTGCAGGTGAGGTTAAACCTGACCTCACATAAAATCGGAGTCAGGACTCCGTGCGGTACCTGAAACGGTTGATTCTTACCTTAATACACCCTTCCTATATCTCCTCCAGTGACGTAGCGATTCTTTCTTTTTGTAGTCACGAAAAACCCGCCTCCATTGTCATCCGTGAGAATTCCTACTACTGCTTTCCAGTGAAAGGAGAAGAGCTCCGATCCACGACTCCAATTCTAGCTGTCCACTCTTGCTACAAGATCTCCTCTTCTGAGTACCTGCCATGGCCGCTGCCGGTCGGGATTCTTGTACATGCCCAGTTTGAATAGAGAACGGTACTCGTTGACATACTGTACGCGATTATTCTATACCGAAGAAAGCGAAATTGTAGAAGGTGTGTGCGGTCGACGATACTGTGGACTCCTACGGAGTCTGTTTTATATATGATCGACATTTACATATGATATGGAGAATGCCCACTGGAAAACCTTCACGACATGAAACCCAGGGCTTATATGCCGAAGCAACTAGAAATTTGTACAGATTATATTTCATTTCTTTCGCATTCAGCATTATGTGGATGTTTTCTCTGCTTCTCAACGAAGACTCTCATATGCTCAAGAACACCAGCGACAACGTCTCGGCAAAAAATTCAGAAAACGTTCGAAAAAATGTAACCCCATTACGTTCGTGTCCTTACAAGCTGGCCGGAAACATTGGTACGCCCCATATCCTCATGAATACTGTAATCAGACAACGGACGCCTGCACTCTCCAGAGCCCAGCGGGACTCTACACTCACTGTTACAATTCGTAGTGTCGTTCGGAGTTTCAGCTGCAGACCTCTTCTCAATCCACAAGGCTCCATATATACGCTGTTCTTTCTGAGAACATCGACCAGTGAAAAGTCGAAAATGATCGCAGTTAACACCCTCCTGTCTCGCAGTTATCATTACGCCTTCCAGGAATTCGCAACACGGACAGCATTGATGAAGATGTCGGCCCTCATCGGCTACTCTTTACCCTCAACACCTTCTTCGAACCAGATCTTATCTTTAAAACAAACGATGTCCTCCATCAGTCAGGAAGCCCGTTGCATAGTAATTTCCCTCCACTGTTGCAATAGTGATGTCTGGGACCTACAGACACGAGTTAAAGTCGTGTGGATTTCACGACTCCAGAAATAGGTTTTCGTTGGACAGATTTGTTTTGGTACAGTTTGCTCAGTAGTATCGAATTCAGTCGACCCAAATGGTAGCCAGACGTTCAGTTCTAGTAGTCAAACTAGTGATATGGAATCTCCTCTCGAATACTTCGACATCTGAGAGATAGTCAGAAGGCTACTCTGTTCTGGCGCTCATGGCCATATCGCCAAATCCCAGTCCAATCTTTGAAATGTTTTTTTTGTATCTACGAGTGCCAAAGAACAGAACGGCTCAGAAAGCTCTGTCAGTACGCGTTGAGCGTTCGATCTGTCGAAGAGACGCTGACTTACCATAAGTATAGCTGCTTTCCAGCTTTCTGTGGGCACTTTCATCGGCTGAGGATTTTAATTCGGGATCACTGGTCATGTCTCTTTCACCACAACCAACAGATTTGATTAGATGCTTGCCTCCCAGCTTTTTGTATAATAAAATAAAACGTGGATTTTCGACCTAAACCCGGCTCCTACACAACTTGTACCACCTCTGCGTACTCAAACTGGCGCGGCCTCCTTCAGACTGCTTCTTCTTTCGTCAGCCGACGATCGCTGATTGTACGGACTGATGTACACAGCAGACTAGACCCCAAATACACTTTTATTGTCCCGAAGACGCCTATTATTCACGCTGTAGTTATTCACACGATCATCTAGCTCAAATGGATCTGTATGAACATCAATATCACGTTTTCGGAGATGATCGCAGAAGCATCAATGCGCCTCTTTTTTCCAATGACATACATTGCACTGGAAACGTCTTGAAGACTGGATCGAATGATGCCGGTCATTGTCAGTGCACCCCCTATCCAACTCCGTATTTAACCACTACTCTCTGCGACTAGTTTAGGTCCAAGTTTGTGAGTACTCACCGTTACCTCATGGTGTTCTACATGCACGTATATAACTATTCTAGTGGAAACATTCGACTCCGCACAATCGTACTGATTTTGCGGTTTCTCAGGACTCTCGAAGGCGCAATTGGTGGCCGAGTTTCGGTTCTGTTTTTTGGTCTTTCTTCTGCTCTGGTGTCTTCCAGTCGTATAAAAGTGACTTTGATACGCTTAGCAAGTGTCCATCTGATTACGACTCTACTGATATATGTCTCGTTAACCTTGACCTCATCAACATCTCGGACAACTCGCGACACATTGTTGGTGCTCAATGTGGTGCCATACATTGGTCGAGACTCTGGGTTGGAGAGTACGAGAGAAGCAGGAGTATGAACTGGCGAGAAACCTACGCGACGAAAATGGGATGCGTGCAATATGTTTTTGGAAAATTGGGCATCCGTAAGGATATTCGACGGAATTGCTCGCTTGTGGTGCCAACGAAGTTGGAGAGGTGTACGCTGTATGAACTGTGAACAGTACGATGCGCGATGCGGACAAAACGAAGAAATAAAACGAAATATTGTGGTAAGTAAATGTTCTGACTTGGGGGTTCACCGCATGTGAGGCCGAATGCCCAACCTCGGCGAGCTAGAGTGCGAAGGGCCAGAAAGTTCCTGTAGGGCGCCTAGTACCCAGTTTTTAATTCGTTTATAAATGTGTGTCCCAAATATTGAGACGCAGGTGCTGTACGCCACGCCACTGATTTAGGTGGCGCTCTCCGGAGACAGGCGCGGTGGGATTGGGCGTCTCTCCGTTCATGCCCCCACCTTCGAGGTGCTGCATGGTCTGGAGTGGCGAGTATATGTATGCCAAGTGTCTCGATTTTGGGAACTTTTGAGACACCACGGTGGGGGATCACCGTATTGTCGAAAAGTGCGTGAGGGGCGGGGAGGTCGGTTACGTCCCACGCTTCACAATGGAATATGCGGTGAAGGGGAGGGAGGCACATGTGTTGGATGAAGCCGATTTTAGAGTGAGGGGCGGGCGGCTTAACAGGCGGCTTGGCGGCACGGACTGGCACGGACTGGCACGGACTGTACTCGTTGTGTCGTGTTGTGTCGGCGGATGAAGAAGCACTGCCACAGTCCGTACACAGTATGCCACGATAACAATAGAAAATGCGGCACAGTGGCGCATTGCACACGTGCGGTATAGTAGGCGGTACAGTAGGCAGTGCAGTAGGAGGGCGGTACAGTAGGCGGTGCAGTAGGAGGGCGGTACAGTAGGTGGTGCAGTAGGAGGGCGGTACAGTAGGTGGTGCAGTAGGAGGGCGGGGGCCACTGGCTCACTGCTCCTCACGTGCTCCGGCGCA
>JAUKWC010056717.1:0-87677 GCA_032356245.1 Endocladia muricata | reverse complement strand
CGCATCCGAAAAATAGACGACCTCAGCCGTGGCTTCATCTACGTCGTTTCCAGCGCCGCGATCACCGGAAACAGCAAAGAAATTTCGCCGGAACAAATCGCCTATTTTGAACGCATTAATAATATGAATTTACGGTTGCCCCGAATGATCGGTTTCGGTATCTCCGATCACCAAAGTTTTTCCACCGCCTGTCAATACGCCGACGGTGCGATCATCGGCAGCGCTTTTATCCGTGCGCTGGAAAATCACCAAACCGATTTGGATACAACCATTAAAAAATTTGTAGAAGGAATACGGAATTAAAAAGAAACATGAGTGCGATAAATTTGGGGTATTAAGTTGTTGGCCTGTTTGCTGAATAGCCAGTTGGCACTCTTCTGACGTTTTTTACATCAAAAGGAAGCCAACAAGCTAATAGCTAACAAGCCAACTAGCAAAAAAGTACATTTCCTTCTGATTTGTCACATGTTCCAAAAAATATAAAAACCTCGAAATAAAATCTTCCGTTGAGAGGAATTTTATATTTTTCTTTCGGCATTTGCGCCGGAAGAAAGCGACCGTAGGAAGCGTCCTGACGAAGTAAATCCGAAAATTAAAAAAATATAAAAACCTCGAAATAAAAAGTCATGATTATACAACTAGAAAAGAATATAACAACCAGTCAGCTCGACCAACTCGAAAACCAACTGGCCAACATCAACTACACCACCAACAAAGTAGACACCCAGTACGGAAAATACATGATTGGTATCGGAAAAAAAGCGTTCGACATCCGGGCCATCGGAACCCTGCCTGGAATCAAAGACATCCACCGGGTAAGTGACGCTTACAAATTAGTATCCCGAAAATGGAAAACCCAGGACTCGGCGATTGACCTCGGAAACGACGTAAAAATTGGAGGTGGAAACTTTCAAATTATGGCCGGACCCTGTTCCATCGAATCAGAAGAACAGATCGAACGAACCGTTGCACACCTGGTGGCTAACAACATAAAAATTATGCGGGGAGGCGTTTACAAACCCCGAAGTTCTCCATACTCATTTCGTGGATTGGGCATTGAAGGCCTTAAACTATTTTACCAAAAATGCAGTGCCGCCGGCATCAAAATTGTCACCGAAGTGATGATGACCGAACAGATCGAACCCATGTACGACTACGTAGATATTTTTCAGGTGGGCGCCCGAAATTCCCAAAATTTTAACCTGTTGGATGCCCTCGGAAAAGTGGATAAACCAATTCTTCTGAAACGCGGAATTTCCGGAACCATCGAAGAACTACTACAAGCCGCCGAGTATATTTTCTCCAATGGGAACGAACGAATCATGCTCTGCGAACGGGGCATCCGAACTTACGAAAAAGCCTACCGCAATACACTGGACATCAACGCCATTCCAATTCTAAAAGAAAAAACCCACCTGCCCGTCGTCATCGATCCTTCGCACGGAATCGGCGTCCGTCGCTTCGTCGAACCCGTGGCATTAGCAGGCATTATGGCCGGAGCGGACGCCGTTATCATGGAAGTACACGCGCACCCGGAAAAAGCTTTCTCGGACGGACAACAGACGTTGGATCACACCGAGGCGAAACGTACTTACGAACGGGTGCGGAAGACGGTGGCGTTTAAGAAATCTATTTAAAACCCCATCAACCCCACGTACCGATAAAAATCCGTGACCAGCAACCTGGAATCCTCCTGGTAGAGAGGAGCGGCATTAATAGATTTTTTGTGTAAAAAAATCAGTTCCGAATCCTTTTCTAAAAAGGTCGTCAACGTTTTGGTAATTTTAAAAAAACGTTCCATTTCGAAAGGTTCGGGAATTTTGGTGCTGCCGATTTTTTTCATCATACTGGCAAATTCCGGATAAAAATAAACGGCATACTCAGCGGGGTACCGAAAGGCCAGATACATCGAAATAACGTGATTTTCGAGATGAAAATGATTATTCTCAATACTGGTCGGATGATCCTCTTTGTAATCCTGCAACATCACCTCACAACCAAACTGAAACTTGGAAATGCGGTTTTCGATCGGCTTATCTTCGTCGAATAGTTCCCGGAACATAGAGCGGACAAACTCCGTATTCTGCTGAATAAATTCCAGCATCCGCTTTTTGGGCGTAAAATTATCGCCCGTCCACCAGCGTCGGGTTTGTGAATTTTGGAGCGCAGCATCGTACATTTTTTCAAAATTCGGAGCCTCAAGATCCCAGTTTTTCTGGAAAACCTTTTGGGACTCCCACGGGAATAGTTCCCGCTGGTCGGGATATTTTTTAAGAAAACGTTTATAAGCTTCGATGGCTTCCTGTATCTTTTTAAGTTGCATAGTGCGTTTAATTTAACTCTTTCTGTGTGACCTTCAGGGTCTGGAAATTTAGGTACAAAAAAAGGTAATTTTTTCCATTTGCCAGGCACCCGACCGGTCCTAAGCGTATTATACCGGACAATTGTACTGCGAACAATTAACAGAAAAGAGCGTTACAAATAAGTTAGAGGTGGTTGAATAATCAACCTCAAAAACCACTAAATTTATTTTATTCATTTTTCAAAGTACTATCAACATGGGATTTTTAGATAACGTAAGAAATTCACAAAAAAATAATATGCATCCAAACTGGAAAACGCTGGATAGTGAGGCACAACTCAAAGAGATCATCAATGGTTCGCACGAACGACCAGCCATGATTTTTAAGCATAGCACCACCTGTGGCATCAGCGCGGGCGCTAAAGATCGGCTGGAAACCAATTGGAATATTGATCCGGAAAAAATGGATTTTTACTACCTGGATTTATTAAACCATCGTCCCATATCAAATTTGATCGCAGAAACGCTAAACGTAGTGCACCAGTCTCCGCAGGTTATTCTGATCAATAACGGCGAAGCAGTTTATAATACTTCTCACCACGCAATTGATCCGCAAGCGGTGAATGATGCGTTGACCGCTGTCTAACCGATCGTGTTGGTTTCGCTCAATAATTCTTCTTCGGGGCTTCTGTCTCGGGGAGCTTTATCTTCAAATATAAAAACAAACTCCGGTACCTTCGCCGAGGTTTTGTGAATTATTTATTGACTATTTGGTGAGGAAACCCTTATCTTTATTACAAAAGTTGATGAGAGCTTGTCCAAGTTTACATAATTGTACTCAATTTACGGAATTTTAGACAAGCTCTCAATCACGCTCAAACTTTCTGTGAGCAGTGCACCGACTTCTTACCCATATCACAGTTATCCTAACTCAAATTTGGTCCTTATTTACAATTGTTAGTCCGCTGACAAATCATTCTTCGTATATAATTATAGTTTTATCCAAAGAACTTACCATTGAACTTTTATCGGGAATTTGATGTAGGGGGCGATAATTAGGAAAGGAATTTTTATTATTTAGTTTATAGCTTATGAGAAAGAAAATAATATTTTTTTTATTTTGTATTGGAATATGTTTCACCGTCCGGGCGCAGGATTTTACGCCGCTGAGAATAGATAGCGCTTATTCTTTTTTCAGGGCCTTTGATTTTTTTGAAAACCCGATACAAGTAGCTTCGTATGCTGCCTATGATTATAATGCTGCGAATGAGTTGGTACAAATCCGAAGAGAAAATGAACGGTCAAATTTTACCTATTCTAATAATCAGGAAATGGAGACGGTAGAGGTTTTTTCGGAAGATACCTGGACCAACAGCCGACGGATTACGACTACTTATTTTAACAATCTTCCTATCCGTATATTGACGGAATCTTATCCTGATGGCGTATGGTTAAATACTAAGTTGGTCACCTACGATTATACGAGCAATGATGAACTTCAAGTAACAACTACTCAAAGATGGACGGGTAGTAATTGGCAGGATGAGGAGCAGATTATAAATTCTTTCGACGACCAGGGTAATCAGGTTACACAATCCTATTTTCTGGGAGATACGGACGGAGATCTGTTTTTTAGTTTTGGTGACAGTATTATTTTTAACAATTTTAATAAGGCGACAGAAATTTTCAGCTTCTCTGGTGTTGATGCTTCCGGTAAAAAAATCTCCGACAAGTTTACGATTAGTTATGATGACAATCAGCGCCAGGATACGCTTCTGTACTGTTTGTTCAATACGTCGGATGATACTAATTGCGAGCCCTTTTCCCGTTCCGTATTTAACTATGATCCTTCCGGAAATAGTATTGCTCAGGATATAGATGTGTGGAACAACAGCGAATGGGTAAGAGATAAAAGGATTGAAACGTACCTCGGTCCGAATATTTATAGCGGTCTGCCGGATTCCATCCTAACCTACGATTACCAGTTATCAACTGCTGATCAATTATTTAGCCGGCAGTACTATCAGTACGAAGACCTGGATGATTTGGCCGTTCGTTTTGAGTCGTCTTTATTTGTGTATGACGCCAATAATACAGAACAATTTGAGTTGGAAAATTACCGGGAAGAATATTATCAACGGGAAGAAATTTCGGCGGTAAATGATTTAAATAATCATCGTCAATATACCATCTTTCCGAATCCGGTTACTAAAGGGCAACCGTTAAATTTAACAACGGCCAATTCCGAATCGATGCCGTCAGAAGTAACCATCGTCAACTTGGCGGGAATGGTTGTATACCGGCAAAAATACGCTCTAGCTTCCACTTTTTTAAGTCCCGGTACACCCGGTATCTACTTTATTCAGATAATAAATGACGAGAACCAGGTGTCCATACAAAAAATAGTGGTAGACTAGTGCCTTGGGCAGTAAGTTGTTGAGTTGTTGAATCGCTTCGCTTGTTGATTTGTTGAATTGATTATAACGCGTAAAATATTTGTATTTATGGGGATATTTTAAGTATATCTGTATGTTTTAGTTTCCTATTAAATGATTATCAGGTAATTTCTCCACCACAACTGGATCCGGCACCCGCGGTACAGCCATAGCAATGCTGATTTAAAACAATATTTCTATCCTGCAATTTATTCGCATCAAAAGTATCCAGATGTGTCGATTCGGGCACGGCCACTTTCAAATCCAGCATTTGATTAAAATCACAATCGTACAAATGTCCGTCCCAGCTCACAGAAATGGTATTTCTACACATCAAACCCATCACCGTAGCTGGATTAAAAGCTTCTACCAGCGCCTGCATATAATCGGTATAATTATTACTTTCGATCAAGTATTCCAAAAATCGGGCAATCGGTAAATTGGTAATTGCGAACAAACTATTAAAAACGATATTATATTTGCGGCTCAGTTGCCGTTTAAATTCCGCTTCCAGGTTTTCCTGATTATCGGGTAAAAAGGCGCCGGCCGGGTTATAAACCAGATGTAATTCCAGTCCGGTCCCTTCCTTGCCGTATCCCACATCATTCAACATTTGAAGCGCTTTGATGGAATCTTCAAAAACACCATCTCCCCTTTGACTATCGGTCCGCTTTTTTGAAAAATAGGGTAGCGAGGATACCACTTGCACTTTGTGCTTCGCCAAAAATTCCGGCATATCGTGGTACTTTTTATTCGCCATAATGATGGTCAGATTACAACGGTCAATCACCTGCTTACCGAGCTTGGTACATTCTTCCACAAACCAGCGAAAATGCGGATTCATCTCCGGTGCTCCGCCGGTAATATCTACGGTAGTGATGGAAGGCGTAGCGCCAATAATTTCCAGACATCGCTCCAGCGTAGCCCGGTCCATATTTTCCTCTTTCCGGTCCGGTCCGGCGTCTACGTGACAATGAGAACAGGTCTGATTACAGAGTTTACCAATATTCAATTGAAAAATCTGAATACCCGCCGATTTTAAAGGACGGTGGCCCAAATCTCCCAGTTTTTCCGCAAAACTCGGAAATTGTTCCTCCATCAGCTGGCGACCATTCAATACATCTAATTGAAAAAAACTATCCGACAGATTATCTTCTCTCGCCTTCAGTGACTTTGACTTCTGCTTTACTCCCATTCTATAAAAGTTTCTATAAATTTTAATAAAAAAATATCAGACCATCCACATCTCCAAATATCAGCCGCCCTCTTACATACTCAATTTATCCACGTGCTTCATCATCTGGGTACTATATACGAGGGTAGTGCCCGCCCGGATTGCCGCCGCAACGTGTACGGCCTCCATCATCTGCTCTTCGTCCGCTCCTTTTACCAGACAAGTACTCGAATAAGCATCAATACAATACGGACATTGTAGCGCGTGTGCCACTCCCAGAGCGATCAACGCTTTTTCTCTTTCAGTCAGCGCCCCTTCCTTAAAAACTTCTCCGTAATAATCGAAAAACTTTTTGCCCATTGGCTCCTGGTAGTCCGTTATATTACCAAATTTTTTCAGGTCTTCGGGGTCGAAATAAGAATTTTTGCTCATAAATGTGTTGTTAATAGTAAGAAATAAAATATTAGTAATTAAGACTTGTTCTAAGTCTGGAATTGCTAAAAGTAATCAATCATTACCTTATAAAAAGTCCCGGTGTTTACAGTTAGTTGATTTGGGGCTTCCTTAGTATTTATTTTCTGTCAGTTAAAGAAAAGTCCGGAAGTATGGTACTGCCTTCTAAAAAAAGGGTAAAATAAGGATATTTTAATTACTTTTGGATTCTTATGAATAAGAAATTTAATCTGTTTTTGTTACTGCTCTTTATCTGTACTCTGTTCTCCTGCCAATCGGAAAGTGGCGATATCTACCGGGCGCCCGCCATTACAGAAACGGGCGCCATCAATGCCGTCATAGAAATTCCGGCCGGAACCAGTCAGAAAATTGAATTCAATCCCGGCAGCGAAACCTTTGAAACAGAATTTTTGGAAGGAAAAAAACGGGTAATTGACTTTTTACCTTATCCGGCCAATTACGGTTTTATTCCATCCACTTTGATGGACGAAGAACGGGGCGGAGATGGGGATGCCCTGGATGTTTTGGTAATTGCGCCCGCTCAACCTACCGGAACATTAATGGCCATCCGACCCATTGCGGTCCTCAATCTGATTGATAATGGAGAAATAGATAGCAAAATAATTGCGGTGCCCGTCGATAGTAGCCTGCAAATTATTGGGGTAGCTGGCTTTGAAGATTTTTTATTAAAATACAATGCCGGAATGCGGATTATCGAAACCTGGTTTTTAAATTATAAAGGATTAGGAAAGGTAAAGCTCAAAAGCTGGGAAAATGAACACCAGGCATTGATGGCCATAAAAAAATGGCAGGTTGGCGAAAAGGTAGAGCAATAGGTTTACTACCGGATTAAAACTTTATTGCCTGCTGATTAGTTGTTTTGTAGAAATCGGTGCGTATGTTTTTTTATTAAAATCTATCACTTCTATCACTAAGTTTTATTTATTGAAATGACCGGCACGAGTGCGATAATAAGTTTGGATGGAGATACCGAAGTGCAGTTGTTTAGAAGCATGAAGACGGTTCCTGATATTTGGGATCAGTTGGCTCCTCCGGATAACCTTTTTTTACAACGCGATTATTTAAAAGTATTAGAAAATTTTCCTCCGGCAGAAATGCAATTTGCTTATTTTATTTTTTGTAAAAATAAAAAACCAGTCGGATTGGCGATTGCCCAAATTCAATTATTCCGGGCCAATCAGAATATTCAGGAAGACCGGGATGGAACCGGACTACTGAAACGAATCGGTACTTTTGTGAAAGAGAAAGTAGCCGAAAAAATAAGTTTTTATACCCTGGTTTGTGGAAATTTACTTTTGACGGGAGAACATGGATTTTGCTTTTTATCCAGTATCGATACCGCCCAACAAACCGCTCTTTTATACGCCGGAATTAATGCGGTCCTACCAAAACTTGATCAACAGGGAATCGAAGTCAGTGCTATCCTGATCAAAGAGATTGCCGCCGAAAATAAAGCGAATATTGGCCGCGATCTTCGCCAGTATTATCAGGAATTTACCATGCAGCCCAACATGATTTTTGATTTGAATCCCGAATGGAAAACCTTTCAGGATTACGAAGAGGCGCTGTCCTCCAAATATCGCGTTCGGATGAAAAGGGCTTTTAAAAAGGCGGTACCAATCCGGAAGGAAATAATGGATTTATCGACCATCAGGGCCCATAAAAAATTGATCCACGAATTGTATCTCGGCGTCGCCAATAAATCAGATTTTAATTCTGCGGAGCTGCACGAAAATTATTTTTTGGAATTGAAAAGAGCTTTCCCCGAACGGTTTCAGATGACGGGTTACTACCTGGAGGAAGAATTAATCGGCTATTATACCACCATCCAGAATTACTCAGAACTGGAAGCGCATTTTTTGGGATTTGATTATTCTTTGAATAGAATTTATCAAACGTATCTGAATATCTTATTCGATATAACCAGAGCTGGTATTTCGATCAACGTAAAAAGAATTGTCTTTGCCCGTACCGCCTTAGAAATTAAAAGCTCCGTTGGTGCTGTCCCGGAAGAAATGTACTTTTACGCCCGACACCGTTCCAACTTTTCCAATCGCTTGCTTCATGGTATGGTCGATTATCTGCAACCCAAATCACCCGAGTGGATACAACGACGTCCCTTGAAATCGTGACCCATACTGGCAGCATTGTTCTACTAAAAAAATCCATCAGCGAAACGGTCGATCTCTGCGCAAACACTTTTACAGAGTCATTAAGTTTTGGAAAAGACCAAAAAGAAACGATCAAAACCGGATAGGTAAAAAAACGAAAATCCTCCAGATACTAAACGTTCATAACCTTTATTAAATATCCCTCTAAATAATAATTGAGGGCTTTTCAGAAAAAACTTACTTAAAGATGAGTCTACTCTAAAAAGTCAGGTTGCAAAGGGTCGCGCAGAGACCTTTTTTCGTATATATCTTCAATTGCAAAGAGATTAAAAAATGTATGTTTTAAATAATATTGTTTCAATCAAATTATAGACTTTTGTAGTATTCAACGATTCAACGATTCAACGATTCAACGATTCAACAACTCAACCAAAAAATGACCCACCCCGACCACCTCATCCTCACCGCCACCGAACTATCCCTCGGTATGGACTACGCAGAAAACCTATTCGGAGTACGCCCCGTATTTGCAGGTCAACATCCGGGATTGGGAACCCACAACGCATTGCTAAATTTGGGTAACCGTACCTACTTCGAAGTAATCGCTCCCGACCCAAAACAAAATATTGACAAAGATAAACTATGGATTACCATAACGGATAATGAAATACCACAACTTTCCCGTTGGGTCGCCCAGACGGATGACCTGGAAAAGCTAGCCAGGATCGCAGCAACGCATCAAATTCCATTAGGCGATATTCGACCCGGTAGCCGGACCCAAACGGACGGCACACCTATTAGCTGGAAAGCAACCTATCCGGACGTAGAAAATTTTGGCGGCCTGCTTCCATTTTTCATTGACTGGGGTAAAAGTCAGCATCCCTCCACCACCTTACCACTGGCCGGCAGCCTCGAAAGTATATCCGCCACCCATCCCAACCCGACCCAAATCGAAAAATACTGGCGACTATTAGGCATCCCTTACAACCTATCTTTCGGCACCTATCCCCAACTACAAGCCACCATCAAAACAAAAAAAGGCCGCATCCACCTGGGAATCTAAAGAATCATTTAATAGTTAATTAACTCAATCTACATCAATAAAATATCAATTTAGTAATAAATCGTTAGTCAGGGATCGTCAAATGGTCATGAAATCATTATTCAAAATTGGACATCCAATATTCAATATTCATTACCTCGCAGCTCCCCATCAATCTCCATCACCCTCGGAATCAACAATTTCCGGCCATTATTATAAATAACAAAATCTGCCTTTGCGATCTTCTCCGCCTCCGGCAGTTGCTTATCCATGCGTGCCTCGACCGCTTTCCGTGACAATTCATCCCGCAGCATGACCCGTCGTATCCGTTCCTTCCGGTCAGCGGTCACCACGATCATTTTATCCATTTGCTGATAACTCCCCGTTTCGTAAAAAAGGGCCGCTTCTTTGATCGCGTAGTCACTGGACTGTTCGTCAAACCAACGTTCGCCGTCCCGAAAAACGGCCGGATGAACCAGCTGATTAACTTGTGATAACAACGATTTATCCGAAAAAACGAGTTTTCCTACGTGTGCTCTGTTCAACGTACCATCGGGTAAATAGGCTTGCGCTCCCAAAATTTCGGTCAGCTCTTTTTTTAGCTGCAAATCGTGTTGCATCAGCCATTTTGCCCGGTCGTCCGCGTAGTAAATGGGGATATTCAACGTTTCAAAAATTCGGCAAACGGTCGTTTTTCCACTGCCAATCCCACCGGTAATTCCTACTTTCAGCATATCTTTTTCTTGGCAAGATAAGCCCCTTTATCTAAATGTACGCTGCGGATGAAAAATAATCGTAATTTTGAATATGTTTTTTTTGATTAAGTCTGAAATATTGAAAAGAGGGTTTTACCTGAAAAATATTGTCGTAGCGATTGCGCTTTTAACCGTGGGAGGCTTAAAAGGGCAGGACTTGCATTTTTCTCAATTCTATTACGCTCCGCTACAATTGAATCCCGCACTCACGGGTGTTTTCAAAGAAGATATTCGATTTTCCGCCAATTACCGGCGACAATGGAAATCGGTTCCCGTTGATTATCTGACTTTTTCGGGTACGATAGATGGAAAGATAACCCGGTTGAGTTTTCCCAACGGATTTTTCTCCGCTGGCGTAGTCTTTCACCACGATGTGGCGGGCGATAGCAATCTGACTTACTCCAATGTTAGCGCGACCGCTAGTTACACCCAAAAAATAACCGAACAACAATTGATTACCGCCGGAATACTACTAGGTGCCGGTCAGCGACGGATTGATCTCAGTGGGCTCAACTTTGGTAACCAATTTAACGGAGACCTCTTTGTGGGGGCTGCCCCGTCGCGTGAAAACCTGGAGGAATCCAGTAAACAGTATCTCGATTTCGGCGTCGGATTCAACTGGCATCTGCAGCAGGAAGACCAACGGTACTGGGGAGATCTGGGGATCGGCATCTTTCACCTGACACAGCCCGACGTAAGTTTTTATAATCAAACAAAAACAAGCCTGCCACGCCGGTACGCAATCCACGGAAACGTGGGCTTTGCTATCAATCCGATCATGGGCCTGGAATTTAATGGCTATTTACAAAAACAAAATACCTATACCGAGTCGGTCGTCGGAGCGGGATTTAAATATCAGCTGATGGATACCAGAGGCCGGGAATTAGGTCTGCGCTTAGGTCTGAGCTATCGGTTGCTGGGAGCGAGAGATGCGCTTATTCCCAATATATCTGTAGCCTATAATGCGTGGCTGCTCGGATTTAGTTACGACCTCAATCAGTCAGACTTTGAAGTGGCATCCAACGGCCGGGGCGGACCCGAGCTGGCCCTGCAATATCGAATCACTAAAGTCAAACCAATAGCCGCCGCTAAATCCTGTCCTATATTTTAAGGAATATCCCATCCGGAAAAAATTTCCATGAAAAAATTATTGCTTCTCGTATTATTTAATCTTTTGTTGATCGGTGCTACCGCACAGACCAGGGCAGCCTTCATCCGCGCGGGAGCGGAGGCGATGAATAAAAAAGACTTTTATACGGCGATGAGCCACTACGCGGAAGCACTGGAATTTCCTGGTTCCAAGACGGCCATCCGTTACCAGTACGGAGAAGCCGCCCGCCAGTTTTTTGCTTATGATCTGGCCGTTCAGCAATACCAATTGGTCTTAAATGATGAAAAGGCAAATCGCTTCCCCTTGACCAGATTTTGGTTGTCAATCGTTTATCAGCGCACGGGCAAATACCAGAAAGCTATTAATGGATTTGAAGAGTTTATTAAAAATACGCCCAATCAGATATTCAAAGAAAGGGCAATCAATGCCCGGCAGGACTGCGAATGGGCCAAATCGTTGATCCGTCAGCCCCACGATCTTGAAATAACTCATTTGGATAAAAAAATAAATACGCCCTATTCGGAATTTGGCGCCGTTCGTCGGGGTGATACCTTATATTATTCTTCCTACCGCTATCAAATGACCGGAGATCAAACGCTGCCAAAAAAACGGATAACCAAAGTACTGACCCAAAAGGGAACCGCCAAGGGACGTCCTCTAACCCGTAATTTTAACGAAAAAAATAAATTAACGGCCCATACCAGTCTCACGCCCGATGGCCAGCGAATTTATTACACTATATGTGAATATACCGACGAAGTAAATATCCGTTGTCAGATATATTACCGGGAGATGGATCGGCGTAAGCGGTGGGGAATCGCCCAAAAATTACCTGATTATATTAATCTTGAGGGCTTTACAACTACCCAGCCCGCCTGGGGAATTAATCCGGCCACCGGAGTAAACGTGTTATATTTTTCTTCTGACCGGCCGGGAGGAGAGGGAGGAATGGATATTTACCGGACGGATATTGCAGCAAAAGAATTTGGAAAACCCGTTAATCTGCGAAACCTCAACACGGAAAAGGAGGAGATTACTCCCTTTTATCACCAGCAATCGCAAAGTCTGTTCTTCAGTTCTACGGGCTACCAGAATCTGGGAGGCTACGATATTTATCAGGCAAAACATAATGGCACTAGCTGGCAGAATCCCGTCCATACGGGATTTCCGCTGAATAGTAGTTATAATGATATTTATTTTACTTTAAATGCCGATTCCACTCAGGCGTATATTTCTTCTAATCGGGAAGGTTCCTACTATCTGGAAGAAAAAAATAAAGCCTGTTGCAATGATCTTTATTTGGTAAAAATAAATCCGCCCTTACCTGTCCCTGAGCCAACAAAAACGGATACGACTATTCTGGTAATCAACCCACCGAATTCAGTTGCCCCCGTTACGCCTGTTTTGGAAGATACTACGTCGATCGTTAATATTACCCCCGTATTTTCCGTCCCGGTTAAGGCAACGGTTATCGATACACCTACCGAAAAAAATATAGCTCCGCCAAAATCAGATACCCCCTCGCGGATAATCTCCACCGCGGAAGAACTCCAATCGGTTCTACCCTTACCGCTGTACTTCCATAATGATCAACCCGACGCCCGTAGTTTTTTAGCAACGACTAACACCAGCTATCAAACTACTTACCAGGATTATATACAACGCCGGGAGGAATATATAAAAGCGGTAGCGGCCGGAGAAAAAATAGAAGTAGAAGAATTTTTTACGCAAGATTTGGAAAAGGGGTACCTCACTTTTTTAAATTTTTGCGAAGGAATTATGGGTCAATTAGAAGGAGGTAAAACGATCACTTTGACGTTAAAAGGCTATACCAGTCCGCGCGCCCAATCAGATTACAATCTGGCGCTTGGTGGTAGAAGAACAGCCGCCGTTATCAATTTTTTCCAACAATATAATAATGGAATTTTTATTCCCTATTTAAGTCGGGGACAACTAAATATTAATAAAATTTCGCTCGGTGAAACCCGGGCCGCCCCGTCGGTTAGTGACCTGCTCGAGGATCGCCGCAATTCAATTTATGTATCCGCCGCGGCCCGCGAAAGAAGGGTAGAAATAGTGGGTATAAAAGTGCAATAATTACTGATTGGATAGTTAACTTTTTATCAGGGAAAACCCTTAATTTCCTTTCTGCCTTATCCGTGAATTCCCTGGTTTAAAAAATCACTTGATTATTATTTATTATTTATTATGATATTGTAAAGCAATGCGTTATATTGCAGACAAGTTAATTCTTATAATTTGTCTGACACTTTTTGTGAAGTAATCTTCTGATTATTCTCCACATTAAATATTGATTTTTTATTTATAATAATTAACTTAAAACCCAAACAAAAAACTATTCTTCCCGTTTACCTTTTCTCATCGAGGTATCTTTGAATTTAGTTTTAGTTAGAGGCTAGACAAAGACCATTTTACAAAATCTCTTTTGTAAAAAAACGAATTGACACCCATGTTCTTAGATCAATCGTATTAGAAACGATTAGTATCGACATTTTTTGGAATGAATATTGATTTAAATCAAATATATTATTCTTTACCATGTCATACTAACCTGCTAATACCCCTCTTTTTAATATAATCCCGTGGCTTATTTGATTCATATCTGCTAGACAGATACGAGACTTGTACGCGTTTTTCAAAAACCCTAAAGTAGTTTTTCATGCCACTAAGAAACACTTATAACGTATTTATAATATTTGCACTGTTATTTTCTTTTCAAATAGCAACCGCACAAATTACCGCTGACTTTACCGTCAACAATGCCACCGGTTGTGGATCCTTGCAAGCCTCCTTTACGGATGCTTCTACTAGTTCGGGGTCAACAATTGTATCCTGGGAGTGGTCGGGTGATCTTAATGCTAGTCAGCAAAATCCTAATCGGATTTTTGGTACACCCGGAAACTATTCTATCTGTTTGAAGGTAACGGACGATGCTGGAAATTCTGATGAAACGTGTAAAAATGATTTTATCACCGTATTTTCTTTACCCGTTCCGGACTTTACCGCAGCCCAACCGCAGGGTTGTGTTCCCTTAGTGGTTAATTTTTCTGATGCTTCACAAGCAGCGGATGCCCCCATTACCGATTGGCTGTGGGGATTAGGTGGTTCCTGCGGAACGGTTTCTAATACCACTGCGGACGGACCCTCCTGTACGTATGAGATTACGGATAACTACAGTATTAACCTTACCGTGATTGATGCCAATGGTTGTACTAATACGGTTACTAAGTCAGATTTTGTACGGGTCTCTCCCGCTCCCGTAGCGGATGTGAGTGGAAATAATCTGGTTGGCTGCGAAGCACCACATACCGCAAATTTTATTAATAATAATCCGGATCCGAATATAACGGTCACCTGGGATTTTGGAAATGGGAATACTTTTCAGGGAGATAACCCTCCCGCTATTACCTATAATGATCCTGGCTTCTATACCGTGACGGCTATTGCCGCTAATGCGGCCTCACAGTGTGCAGATACTTTAATTTTATCAGACTACGTGCAGGTCGGAGCTTACGCCGAATTTTCCAGTTCTGTTCAGGGAGGATGTGAGGATCTGACCGTAATTTTTACGGATAATTCACCCGAACCGGCCACCGAAATAGAATGGGATTTTGGGGATGGAAATACTTCTGTTGCTGCCAACCCAAGTCATACTTACGAAGTACCAGGTTGTTATACGGTTAAATTATCCCGTACGGCTCAGGGTTGTCCTTCGGTAGTTTTCGCCTCCGAATGTATACAAGTAGACCCGCAGCCAGATGTCTGGTATGCGAATGATAATAATATTGGTTGTGTCTTACCTCATGTAGTTAACTTTTCTGCTATTTCTTCCAGCGCGGTAGCCTGGAGTTGGGATTTCGGAGATGGGAATACTTCCAACGAACAAAATCCAACTTATTCATTTGAAACATTTGGCGAGTTTCCGGTAACACTTACCGTTACCAACGTCCACGGTTGCACAAATTCTGCTACCGTCAATACCATCAATTTAACGGAACTGAGAGCTGTACTGGATGATACGGATATTTCCGGATGTGCGCCGCTCAATGTGGCCCTGACCGAATCTTCTGTTTCTGTCACCGATATAACTTCGTGGAACTGGGAAGTAATATCGGCGGGTACGAACTATACTTCTACCGACGAAATGCCCACTTTCAGTGTTCAGGATACGGGAGTATACGACGTAATTTTAATTGTTACAAACACCCTGGGCTGCCAGGACACCGCCACGTTTACTCAATCCATTGAAGTAGGAACGCCGCCCGAAATTAACTTTACCGCCGATCCGGTCGAAACCTGTATCGAGTGGGATATTAATTTTACGGATGCTTCTTCACCAAATATTGAAGAGTGGTTCTGGGATTTTGGGAACGGAGAAAATTCTACGGATCAAAATCCTACCCTTAGCTATCCCGATACCGGACATTACGACATTAGTTTGGTTGGAACCCACAATGGTTGTGTAAATACCCTGACAATGGATGATTTTATTTTTGTAAAAGCACCCGTAGCGAGGTTTCAGGTAATCAATTTCTGCGAGGAGCCCTTTCGGAGAAAATTTAAAAATAATTCAATTGACGCGGATATGGTGGAATGGGATTTTGGGGTAGAAGGAACCGATACGGATGTTTCTACCGAAACAAATCCCGAATATATCTACGCAGAAACCGGAACCTACGAGGTGACAATGAAGGTATTTAATTCCGTTACCCAATGTTCTCATACGGTCAGTAAGACCATCGAAATCACCAATCCTTCGGCCAGTTTTTCGGTTCTTGAAACGGAAGGTTGCCGGCCCTATACTTTACTAATCGAAGAAAATTCTCAGGACGCGGTTGCCTGGGAATGGAGTGCGCCCGGAGCGACGATTGCGGATCCCGCCGCGCAGAATCCTTCCATTATTTACGAAACGCACGGTACCTTTTCGGACGTACAGCTAATCATTACGGATGTGAACGATTGTCAGGATACTATCGTATTTACGGAGACCATCTCTGTGGGGCGTGCCATTTCAAATTTTAGTCTGGATGTAACCGGTGGTTGCCTGCCTTTAACCGTAAATTTTACAGAAAATGCCAGTAGTGAGTTTGGAACTATTGAGTCCTGGGAATGGACTTTTGGTACCGATCTGGGAACTTCTACCGAACAAAATCCCACTTTTATCTTTACCGAAGCTGGTTTACACAACGTAAAACTGGTGGTAACGGACAACTGGGGATGTCGAAAAACAAGAAATATGGTTGGTGCCGTAGAGGTAACGGATCCTGCTGCCGACTTTACGACCGATAGTCTGGGCTGTACCTGGTCGGAGATAACTTTTAAAAATAAATCAAAAGGCGTTGCCCTGGATCATCTCTGGGACTTTGGCGACGGAGCCAGTTCTACCCAGAAAAATCCAACCCACCTTTACACCGTAGAGGGAGTATATACGGTATGCCTGACCGTCACAGATAAATACGATTGTACCAGTACTTTCTGCCACGAAAATTCGGTGGATATCGCTGATCCGGTAGCTGCCTTCTCGGTAGATTCTACTTTTGCCAGTTGTCCACCGCTACCCGTAAACTTCCAGAACGAATCCGCCAATACCAGTTCGTACACCTGGGATTACGGAGATAATAGCGGATTGTCAAATTTAGATAATCCATCGCATATTTATACCACGCCCGGAGTTTTCAATGTAACGCTAATAGCTTTTCGGACCGAAGCGTGTCAGGATACTTTGACGACCCAGGATCTTATTGTACTGGATGGTCCCGAAGGGGAGTATCAGTTTGATATTGATACATCCTGTGCTCCGGCAGTCATTACTTTCACGGCCTCCTCGGTCGCAAATTATATGTATATCTGGGATTTTGGTCTGGGAGATCTGGATACCACCCAATTGAGTGCCAACAATGATCAAGTATCTTTTACTTATACCGAGCCCGGCACCTATTACCCAACCCTTAGTTTTTTAAATAATACGGGATGTTTCCGGACATTGCCACCCGCTGGCCCCATTGTGGTAGCATCCAGTACACCGGCCTTCGAAGCATCGGAGACGATCTTGTGTACGGCCGGAGAAACAGTAGATTTTATTAACCTTTCTTCCAGTGCCACACCAATTCAATCGGTTGAATGGCTGTTTGAAGGAGGGAGTCCCGCAACCAGTAATGAATTTGAACCGCAGGTAGTTTATAACACCCCAGGTTCCTTTGACGTAAGAATGGTTATTGACAACGGAGGTTGTACGGATACACTGATCATTCCCGACTACATAAAATTAGGGAATATTCCGGAAGTTAATTTTTCCGTCTCTTCCACTTCGGGTTGTACACCGCTTACCGTCAATTTTACGGATAATAGTTCGGTACAAAATAGTGATATCGTTTCCTGGGAATGGGATTTTGGCGACGGCGACGTAGCGGATATTCCTAGTCCTACGCATATTTATACCAATGAAATTGCGAACAGCTATACGGCGTCCCTAACCATTACGACTGCTGATGGCTGTACGGGCACTTATTCAGAAACCATTAGTCTGCTGGCCGTAACGGATATCAGTGCGGGTGACGATCGTACAATTTGTATCGGAGAACCGACCGTACTGGAAGGTCTCGTTTTTGGGGATACTACCGGACTCGAATATTATTGGAGTCCTGCTACTTCTCTAAGTTGTGTGGCTTGTATGAATACTATTGCTTCACCGTCGGATACGACCACGTATACATTTGTGGTACGAACCTCGGAAGGATGTACCTCTACCAGTGAAGTACAGGTAATGGTAAAACCATTTCCCGTACCGGTGATTGATTTGTCCGCGGATACTTCGATTTGTCTCAACGAACTGGTGCAGCTAAACGTAACCGGAGGAACGGAAGTAAATAATTATAGCTGGGATACAGACGTACCGGGATTGTCTTGTTACGAGAGTTGTTTGAATCCGATTGCTCAGCCGTTGTCCACCAGCACTTATACGGTTACGGTGACCAGTATTCACGGTTGTACCAGTTCAGATTCGGTAAAGATAGATATTGTTGATCAGTCACAGTCATTTGCGGGTGATGATCGCAACGTATGCGCGGGCGACACGGTCCAGCTGAATATTACCACGGGTAGAAATCCGGAATGGCTGGTAAATAATGATTTAAGTTGCACCTACTGCCCAAATCCTATCGCCTTTCCTATAGAGTCTACAGACTATGTAGTGCAGGTGTTAACGGATCAGGGATGTACTATTTCTGATACGGTCACGATAACTACTTTTAGTGCGGAAGATATTGATGCCGGAGAAGATCAAACAATTTGTCTGGGCGATGGAATTGCGTTGGCGGGAGCGGGTGGTGGAACTATTCGTTGGAGTCCGGCGGTATCGCTGGATGATGCTGGAATTTTAGATCCGGAAGCGTTTCCCGCTACGACTACTGTATATCATCTGGAGTTAACGAACGGCGATTGTGTCTTAACCGATTCGGTAGAGATCGCGGTCAGAGAAAAAATAGAGATTACTACGGAAGACTTACTAATTTGTGAGGGCGATTCCGTGCAGTTAACCGTTCGGGGAGAGGCTTCAGAATACGAATGGATTAGAACGAATGAAAGAATGGATTTTTCTGACCCGGCCAGTCCGTTAGTATATCCCGTAGAAACTACCGAATATATGGTAATTGGCAGGTTGGCTTCTTGTGCGGCGGACACCGCTTGGTTGACCGTTGAGGTGGATGCGGCCCCCGCAGTAGACCTCCCGGTACATTATGTGTTTTTTCCCGATCAGGAGGTTATTATAAGTCCGACTTCCAGAGCGGAGGATCGAAATAATTATGACTACGAATGGACGGCTGACGTGGACTTAGATTGTACAAATTGCCGCGATCTGAAAATTACCAATCCTGAAAGCGGAACCGAATACCATCTGTTAGTAACCAATCTAAGCACGGGTTGTACCAAAGCATATAAAACCACCTTGCGATTATTGGGGCAGTGTCCAGACGATTTAATTCAGGTTCCCAGCGCATTTTCTCCTAACAATGATGGACAAAATGATGTACTGGAAATATTTCTTAATCCCGCGCTGCCTAGTATCAGTAGTATAAAAATATTTAATCGGTGGGGTGCCAAAATTTATGAAGGTACCAACGCCGGAGAGACGTGGGATGGAACGTCGGATGGTAAAGTTTTACCCAACGGTGTGTATATTTATATGATCGAAGCTGAATGTCCGGTACTAAATAATACCATGGTTAAATCGGGTGATATTACATTGATTCGCTAGTGCGGAGGCCAACAGGCAAACCAGCTAACGGGCAAATAGCACCTATCAATTCCATAATTAAGTGCAAATTTTAATTGTTTAAAAAATAGCTGTACACCTATCAAATTCTTATTATTCTCAGACAGCTTTCAGATTATAAACCCAACATATTACGCCAAAGGTCAATTCTCTGACCTTTGGTTTTTTTTGTAGCGTTTTATAAATATGTACTCCACTATTTGCGCTCCACCTTTGTCCTGGTTCTAACCCAGTTCATCAGGACGGCATTATATTTGAATTATTCTTTTTAACACGTGAATATCTTTAGAGTTTATGCTATCCTGTTGATGGTGCAGATTTGAATATTTACCCCTTTTTATAATCCTGGTAAAGCAGCAATTTAAAAATCGGACATGAAAAATACAATTATTGTATTTATGTGCTGGTAAACTATTTTCATGAGCATACTAAAACACATTTTGGTGGTAATGCTGACGCTGTCGGGGTTTCTGACGATTGCACAACCGGTGGCAGATTTTACCGCCAATGTTCAAACGGGTTGCGGGTCGTTACAAGTTTCGTTTCAAGATCAGTCCACTGGAAATATTGCCGAATACGCCTGGAATTTAGGGGGAGTTACTTCTACTACCCAGAACCCCGGAAGGGTTTTTGGAACACCAGGAGCCTACGAAATATGCTTGACCGTTACGGATACAGAGGGTTTAACAAATACCAATTGTAAGACAGACTTTATTACTGTTTTTCAACTTCCGGAACCTGACTTCAGTATCCCCAGTCCCAACGGATGTGTTCCCTTTTACGTAACTTTTACAGATTTGTCCGTTTCTCAGGATGGTACCATCGAAGAGTGGATTTGGGGGGTTGGCGGACAGGCCGGCGTTATTACCGATGACGGCTCTCTGGCCAGCATTGAAAATACCTATGACATTATTGATGAGTATACGGTTAGTCTGACGGTAAAAGATAATAACGGTTGTACCAATACTATTACAAAAGAAAATTTTTTAGAAGTTAACGAAAATCCTACGGTCGACTTTATGGCGGATGAAACCTTTAGTTGCAGTTCACCGCACACCGTTAATTTTTTTAATAGCTCACCGAATACAGAGATGACTTTCCAATGGAATTTTGGTAATGGTCAATCATTCAATGGTGCCTTTCCACCGGGTGTCACCTATAATAATCAGGGCCTTTACGACGTCACGTTGATGGGAACGGACAACGTAACTGGTTGTCGTGATACACTTACTAAGTTAGATTATATTCAGCTTAGTTATCCAACTGATTTTACTCACAGCCAGGATACAATTTGTAAAGGAGGGTCAGTTACATTTACCGATCTTTCGCCCGATACCGCCTCGGATGTTTTCTGGGATTTCGGCGATGGACAAAGTAGTACTGACAGCAGGCCTTCACATCAATATGATACCACCGGTTGCTTTTATGTGATTTTAACCAGAACCGTTAATGGTTGTCCGGGGGTCAAAGTAATTGAAGAATGCATCACGGTTTTGGATGTAAATCCTGTTGCTATTACCAACAATAATTCACTGGGATGTACGGTTCCCCACACCGCAGATTTCTTTTCTGATGCGGCAACAAACGGCGCTACTTTTAAGTGGGATTTTGGGGATGGAAATACCAGTAACGAACCGACGCCCCAGCATACCTACGATAGTATTGGTGTATATATAGTTGATCTTTTTACCACCAATCGGGCCGGCTGTACGGAGACGGCCAGAGATACCATTCAGATATTACCGGCTCAGGCAATTATCGCCGGAGACAAACCGGAAGGATGCACGCCGCTCACGTTTACACTCAGCGATTCGAGCAAAACTTTTAGCACTATTACCGAACGGCGATGGACTGTTTATAACGATGCTTTTGCACCGCCAATCTCTTTTAGTTCTAATGACACTACTCCAGTTTTTACCCTGATAGATACCGGACAGTACGCCATTCAGCTGATCATCAAAGATGCTATGGGCTGTCGCGATACGACGGTGGTGGAAGAAGGAGCGGCGGCAGGAATGTCTCCGGAAGTTCAGTTTTCGGCTGCACCCTTGGTTTCCTGTATCAATTCTGTCGTTTCTTTCACCGACGAGTCCAGTAATTTTTCAAACGGCTGGGCATGGGATTTTGGTGACGGAGGACTATCCGAAGATCAACATCCGGTATACGAATACAAAGATACGGGGCGTATGGATGTCAGGCTCACCGCTTTACACCACGGATGTCCCGCCGAAAAAACTTTAACCGCCTACATAGAAGTAGTTCCGCCAAAAGCGGCTTTTGAAATCAATAGATTTTGCTCACAACTTTACATTATTGATTTTACGGATCGTAGTATTGGAGCGGATTCTATTATGTATAATTTTGGCGTACCGGGAATAGAAAGTGATACGAGTTCCCAACGCAACCCAACGTTTACTTATCAGAATACCGGGGATTATTTTGTGAGTCAAATCGCCTTTAATTTTACCACCGGATGTTCGGATACATTATTAAGATTGGTACAGATAACCGAGCCGCACGCCGAATTTCAACTTTCTACCACTACGGGGTGTGTTCCATTGACGGTAGGTCTTTCGGATAGTTCCTCTTTTGCAGAAAGCTGGATCTGGAGTGGTGGTGGAACGGGGATGATCAGTGATCCACAAGCAGCGGAACCAACCATTACTTTCAATACTGCCGGAGTTTATAGTAATATTCAGCTGTTGGTAACCGATGTCAATGGCTGTCAGGATTCTATCACGTTTACTGATACCATCCGGGTTAACGAAGTAACCACCGATTTTTCGGTTGATCCGGTTGCAGGTTGTTATCCTTTAAATGTACAATTAATGGATGCTTCTACCAGCCTTTACGGAACGGTTGATCAGTGGGAATGGGATTTTGGGGATGGAACGGCTTCCAGTCAAACCAGTAATCCGGTCCATGTTTACGAATCCGAAGGATATTTTGACCTCACGCTCACCGCTACCGATAATTTAGGATGTAATAAAACCCTGAAGCTGGATAGTCTGATCGAAGTATATCGACCTGTCGCCGAGTTTTCCACCCTTGATACACTTAGCTGCAGCGTACACGCCGTAACTTTTGAGAATACGTCCACCGGTAAGGAGTTAAATTTTAACTGGGACTTTGGGGATGGAGAAACGTCCGCACTGGAAAATCCAGTCCACACTTATACTTTGGAAGGAACGTACGATGTGTGCTTGACGGTAACGGATACCATCGGTTGTGATAATACACTTTGTTTAGAAAATTATGTTGTTATTGCTGATCCGCTGGCGGCCTTTACTCAGGATACCACCTTCGGAATTTGTCCGCCATTACTGGTCAATTTTACGAATACCTCACAAAATGCGATGAGCTACGAATGGGATTTCGGCGACCAGAGTGGAACGTCCAATCAATTGAATCCTCCCCATATTTATACCGTACCGGGTACTTATGACGTCCAGGTAATTGCGGTAAACACGGAGTTTTGTCAAGATACTTTACTAGTAAATGATTTGATCAACCTCAATGGTCCGACGGGTAGTTTTTATTACGATATCGATACTGCCTGCGTACCAGCTACCATAAATTTTGTGGGCAATTCGGCCGCCCCTTACACCTACATCTGGGACTTTGGGGATGGAATGTTGGACACCACCGAAAATGTCACATTCGATAGTATTTTTTACGATTACGAACGGGGTGGCGATTTTATTCCAAAATTAATTCTGGTAGATCAGGCAGGATGTCAAACGATTATTGCGGCAGAAAGTCCAATTGTAATTTCGGAGATGAATCTGAATTTTCAGGCGGATCGAACTTTATTCTGTAACGATCAGGGAGAGACAAAATATACGAATCTAACCACTTCTACTCATCCTATTAGTGATCTGAAATGGCACTTCTACGGAGTGGATCCAACGGATAGTACAGCGCCGGAACCTAGTGTATCTTATTTGAATCCTGGTAGTTATTCCGTTCAGCTGAACGTGAGTAATGGCATTTGTGTGGACTCGCTTTATAAGGAAAATTATATAGGAGTGGGAGCAGTTCCCGAGGCCGCTTTTCAAGTTAGTGATTCGGTCGGGTGTGCCCCGTTGACGGTCAATTTTCAGGATTTGTCCACGGTGGACAGCAGTGCGATTACCAGTTGGAACTGGAATTTTAGTAATATAGATGAGACGACAATTGAACGGCCCGTTTTTATTTTTAATGAACCGGGAATTCACCGGGTTACCTTGGCGGCAACCTCTGCTGTTGGTTGTCAGGATTCGGTGAGTAGAATAATTGAAGTATTAGAGGTGCCCGAATTTTCAATCGCCGAGCCGCCTTCTATCTGCATCGGACAATCAGCTACCCTGGTTCCCAAAATTACGGAAGATACGACGGGTTATCAATTTCATTGGATAGGTCATCCGGATTTGAGCTGTCTGAATTGTTGGATGCCAACCGTAAATCCCGTAGATACTACCACCTATTTTCTGGTAGTTACCAATACCTTAGGTTGTACCACTACCGAAAGCGTGACGGTGGAGGTCCGCCCGTACGAAGCACCCCGTGTTTCTCTGACGGGTGACACCAGTATCTGTTTGAATGATTTTGTGCAATTAAAGGTTAGCGGAGGCAATGATCTGCACGAATACCAATGGGGAACCGACGCCGAAGGCCTGAGTTGTTACGATGCCTGTATTAATCCAATCGCGCGTCCTTTGGTTTCCACTAATTTTACCGTAACTGTAACGAACGAATACGGCTGCGCAACCACCGACTCGGTATCAGTAAATATTTCCAACGAACAACAAAATCTCGTTGGTGAAGATCAAACAATATGTGCCGGCGATCAGGTGCAATTGAACACTACACTTGGGAATGATCCAACCTGGTTGGTGACGGATGGTCTGAATTGTACTTATTGTCCTGATCCGCTGGCCAAACCGGATAGTACCACCATCTACCGGGTGCGGGTATTTACCGGAGCGGGATGTGAACTATTAGATACCATAGAAATAAAAGTCATTTCGCTGGCGTCGATTGATGCGGGAATGGACCAACAGATATGTGAGGGGGCAACCGCTATCCTGAGTGGAAGTGGTCCGGGAACCGTTAGCTGGACACCAGTCACATTCATTGCTTCGGCCAGTACCTTAGAAACAGCAGTTAGTCCAACCACAAATACAACGTATACGCTAACGCTGAACGAAGGAAATTGCACGTTGGTTGATTCCGTAAATATTACGCTCTCCACCGCTACAACTATTGAAACCGAAAACCAGGAAATTTGCGAAGGAGAAACCGTCACGTTGGATTACGTCGGAACGGTGGATCAGTTTGTATGGTTAGACGAAGAGGATATCCAACTGGAAAATATAGCAGTTCGTCCGTTGGTAAATACCGAATATACGATCATTGGGCAGTATTCTACCTGCGAACCCGATACGGCCACCGTAAGAGTAACCGTCACTCCAAAACCGGTAAGTTATTTACCGGCGACCCTTACCTATGTTCCAGGAGTACCCATACGCATTCCACTCATCATTCCGGATAGCGTAGTGTACGAATTTGAGTGGATGCCCACGGATAGTCTGGAATGTGCAGACTGCCAGCAGCCGGGGATTTTACCCGATAGCAGTACCGTCTATAGCGTATATATTACAGATATGATTACGGGGTGTGGTATCACCGATACGATTCAATTTGAAGAGTTAGTGACCTGTCCTGCGGATCTGATAGCTGTTCCGAATGCCTTTTCGCCAAATAATGATGGTCGTAATGATTATCTGCAAATGTTTCCAAATCCCACTATTAATTCGATTGACCACTTCCGGGTATTTAACCGTTGGGGCGCTTTATTATATGAAACCGATGATCTCTACGATCAGGGGTGGGACGGAAAAATGGGTGGAAATCCTGCTCCCGCGGGAGTTTATATTTTTATGCTGGAATTCAATTGTGAGCTAACCGGACAAACGGTAATTCATTCGGGAGATTTCACCCTTTTCCGATAAAAGATTGCTGTTCATACATATATGTTATTCTGATAATATTTTTTAACTTTTTTATCATTTTTGTTAAGAAAACTGGAAAAAAAGATTAGCTTTGTGACCGGATTATAATAGAGGGATATTAGTCTAACCTTTCAATTTTCTGACTTTATTCGTCAGAACACTTTTACCTACAATACAATAATAAGAAGTCTCTTTCTAAAGGGCTTCCGATCAGTTTATTACTTTGAGAATATATCATCTGTACAAATAGATGCCTGAGGCTCTTGTGCAGTATTTGGAATATTTTACATTTTTAACCGGGATTAATTACAGACTGAAATGCTTCACACACGCATATTTTGGTCGCTTTGCTTTGTGTTTATGTTAACTAATTGGGGTTCGGCGCAGATATCTGCCGACTTCAGTGCTAGTATTACCACGGGTTGCGGCTCTTTACAAGTTTCCTTTACGGACGAATCTACTTCTACCAACCCCATTGATAACTGGTCCTGGGATTTGGGGGGAGTTGCCGCAGGAACTCAAAATCCGGGAAGAATTTTTGGTACGCCCGGTACTTATGATATTTGCCTGACCATCACCGATTCCGAAGGAAATACAGATACCACCTGTAAATCTGAATATATTGAAGTATTCCCCTTACCCATTCCTGATTTCACGACTTCCGCTATTTCGGGCTGTGCTCCACTGGACGTTTTATTTACCGACCAATCAGAAACCGGAGGAATAATGATCGAAGAGTGGATCTGGGGCATCGGCGGTTCCAGTGGCGTGATCGAAACAACGGATCCAAATGAAATTATTGCAAACACCTATAATACGCCGGACAGTTACACGGTTAGTTTAACCATTCTGGATGCTAATAACTGTTCTAATACCATCACCCGTGCGGATCTGATTACCGTTTTTCCCGATCCTGAAATAGACATCACCATCGACGAAAATTTCAGTTGTGAAGTTCCTTTTACCGCTACCTTCAGTAATAATAATCCTGCCACTAATCTCACGTACCTTTGGGATTTTGGTAATGGAGAAACTTTTACCGGCACTTTTCCTCCGCTCGTTATTTATTCTAATCCCGGAACCTACGACCTCACTGTGACGGCGATGGATCAGAATACGAATTGTGCAACGACCGAAGTATTTAATAATATTTTACAGGTGGGTTACCCCGTAGAAATAGATTTTTCCAGCACGGATAACTGTCAGGGATCCATTTTTTCCTTTTCCGATAATTCCACCGAGCCGGCAGATAGTGTTCTATGGAATTTTGGTGATGGCAACACTTCTAGCGAAATAAATCCTCAGCATACTTTCAATCAGGGGGGGTGCTTTACTGTTTCACTTATCCGCTATACCCAGGATTGTCCTTCGGAAGGACAGTTATCGGAATGCTTGCTAATTGAATCGGCGCCCACGGCCATATTTTTCAACAATAATCCTGCTGGTTGTACTTTGCCACATACCCTGTCTTACGCTGCCAATTCAAATATGAATGTAAGTTGGTCCTGGAACTTTGGGGATGGAAGTACTTCAACCGACCAACAACCTACGCACACTTATGATAATTACGGTGTTTTTCCGGTTGAGTTGAGGATTACCAACAATAATGGTTGTGTAAATGTTTACACAGATACTATCCGGATAATCGAAACGGCGGTGCAACTTAGCGAAGAAAGTTATTGGGGATGTACACCCTTTCAGTTTACGCTGGATGAAAATTCTGCCACGGCGGCTCCGATTAATAGCTGGGAATGGACTGTTTTTGACGAAGATAATAATTTGATTTTTAATTCTATCGAAGAGAATCCATCTTTTACCATTATTGATACCGGACTTTACCACGTCCAATTAACGGTGATCAACGAAGATGGCTGTAGTAGTACCGGGTTTTTTGAAGGTGCCGTAGCCGTTGGAGAAGAGGTTATACCCGACTTTTCGGCAACGCCACTGGAGACTTGTATTGATGCCATTGTAGATTTTACCGACCTTTCCAGTAGTAACGCCAATTTTTGGATCTGGGATTATGGAGATGGAGTAGTGGTGGAGGATATTCAGAATCCATCGCACGAATACGTAGATACTGGTTTTTTTGACGTACAGCTTTTTGCTTTTCACTTTGGTTGTTTTTCCGAAATACTTTACGAAGATTTAATTCATGTAAATCCCCCCATCGGGAAGGCGGTGGTACAGCGAAATTGTGACAATCCTTATTCCATTACTTTTGCTGATCGAAGCTTTGGAGTAGACTCCGCTTTTTGGGATTTTGGAGAATTGAATCTGACGACCGACACTTCCACCTTAATGAGTCCTACGCACGTATACGCGGACACAGGTTGTTATAAAGTGGTTCACAGTGTTTTCAATGTAACCACCGATTGTGTGGACCACGATACCATTAATGTTTGTATTTCTGATCCCCGTGCTTCCTTTGTCCTGAACAATACGGATGGTTGTGCACCGTTAACTGTAACGGTAGAAAATGCTTCTAACTTTGCCGAGACGTACGAATGGATTGCACCTGGCGCTGATATAACAGGTGGAAATACTGCCTCACCAACAATTACCTATAATACTCCGGGGATTTATGAGGAGGTTTTGCTCGTTGTTTCAGACCTTCAGGAATGCCCGGATACTTTCAGGACGGATCAAACCATATTTGCCCGGGGTTTGATGGTGGATTATAACACAGATGTCACGGGCGGATGCTTGCCGTTAACCGTTAATTTTTCCGATAATTCTATTAGTGCTTTCAGTACACCGCTCGCCTGGTCGTGGAATATTGGTGATGGACTGGTAACTTCAGAGGAAGAGAACTTTACCTATACCTTTGATACCGTTGGAAATTTTAGTGTGGAATTGATCGTGACGGACGGTGATGGTTGTACCGTCCGGATAAAAAATAATAATGTAATCGAGGTGACGGACCCCAAAGCAGAATTTGCTGCGGATACAACGAGCTGCACTGCGGATACTGTGAAATTTCGCGCCCTTTCAACTGATGAAACGCTGACCTATCTGTGGGAATTTGGCGATGGTAGTAGTTCTACTGAAACCGATCCGGAGCATAATTACACGACCGAAGGAACGTACGATGTTTGCCTGAGTATTGTTAATCAGTACGGATGTATGGATATGCAATGTAAAGAGAACTACGTGACAATTGCGAATCCGATGGCAAATTTTACCGTTGATTCTACTTTTGCTTTTTGTCCTCCTCTGCTAGCTCGCTTTACCAATATGTCCACCAATGCCAATTATTACGAATGGGATTTTGGGGATCTTTCCGGGAGCAGCGATTTAGAGAATCCTCCCCACGTATATACGGTTCCCGGATCCTACAATGTCCAGCTGATCGCTGGAAGTACCCAAAATTGCCGGGATACTTTGGTTTTAAATGATCTGATCACCTTAAATGGTCCCACCGGGGATTTTGATTTTGTGGTGGATACTTCCTGTGCGCCCATGCAAGTTCATTTTACCGGTAATTCTCCTGATTTTTATGACTATATCTGGGATTTCGGTAACGGAGTGCTGGATACGGTTTTAAACGTAAGTTCCAGTGAGGTTACTTATGCTTATGCGAATATAGATACGTACGTTCCTAAATTAATTTTGATCGATGAATCTAACTGCGCCAGAGCGATAGAATCTCCGGACAGTATTCAGGTTGCTGGAATTAATGTTGATTTTCTGGCGACCGATTCCTTATTGTGTGGAGAGAATATGATGACCTCTTTTATCAATTTATCGCAGTCTACTACGCCAATCACAAGTTTAGAATGGATTCTTCCAGGATCAGTGGAAGGCAACACCTTTGATTCTGAGCCCAGTGTTACCTATCCGGAATCCGGTGTCTTTGATGTTTCCCTTTTTGTGACAACGGAATTTTGCCAGGATACCTTAACCAAACCTAATTATATCCGAATCGGAAGTGCTCCTGAACTTGACTTTCAGGTTTCAGAAACCGTGGGTTGTGCGCCATTTTCTGTTACTTTCAGTGATCTGTCCACTACCGCTACGGGAGCCATCGCTAATTGGAACTGGAATTTTGGGGATGGTCAAACGGCCAGTCAGCCCAGTACGACTTATACCTTCAATGATGCCGGCGTTTACCAAACGGTGTTGACCGTTGGTACCGATTTCGGCTGTGAAGCATCGGATTCTGTGGTAGTAGAAATTTTGGCCGCACCGTCCATTACGCTGATCGCCGAGAAAACGATTTGCCTCGGAGAGGTCGTGACGCTACTTCCTGAGATAGATGGCTCAACCGATCAATTAACTATTGCGTGGACGGGAGGCGCGGACCTGAGTTGCACCAATTGTTTGGAAGCCCAGGTATCGCCGTCTACCACAACTACTTACGAGTTCAGCGCAACAAATCCAGAAGGTTGTACAACTACTTTGTCCACCACGATAATTGTTTTGTCCGATGCTATTCCGATCATCGAAATTACACCCGATACAACGATTTGTGTGAGCGATAGAGTTCAATTGGCTGTTACGGGAGGTAATGATGTCTTTTCTTACGAATGGGACGAGTCGCGCCCGGGCTTATCTTGTTATCAGTTTTGTGCCAATCCAATCGCTAATCCGCTAATGGCTACTACTTACGTAGTAACGGTAACCAATGGAGGTGGATGCTCGGCCGTAGATTCAGTGACCATTAATCTGGTCGATCAGTTTCAGCCATTGGGCGGTGAAGACCGTACGATTTGTGCGGGGGATTCTATTTCCCTGGAGACGGGTATCACCGGACTCGAATGGACCAACCCCGATGCTTTGAGTTGCGCCTATTGTCCCGATCCGGTCGCTTTTCCGGACTCAACGACTGTATACCGGGTAGAAACCCTGACCGACGAAGGCTGTCTGATCCAGGATTCTGTTCAGGTGACGGTGCTGACCCAAGCGGACATAGACGCGGGAGAAGACGCTTTTTTATGCGCAGGCAGCAGTGTCATTCTCGCGGGGACCGGAGAGCGTGATCTTAGCTGGACACCTGCCACGGGGCTTTCTGATCCTGAAAATGCGAACGCGGTGGCCACACCTACAATGACGACTACCTACGTTTTATCCATGACGGAAGATAATTGTGTTCTGACGGATTCGGTCGTGATTAATGTTTTAGAAAAAACGGAGATCGACGGGGTGGGTGCCGAAATTTGTAATGGCGATACCATCAGTTTGGAAATAACGGGCATGGCGGATTTCTTTAACTGGTCTTCACCGGAATCTTTATCAGATCCGGATGGTCCAACTACGGAAGCATTTCCGAGTATAACAACTACTTACACTGTTGTTGGTACCCTGACTAATTGTCCGGCGGATACGGTTTTAATTACAGTAAATGTAGACGAAGGACCCACGGCGAGCTTAAGTCCGATAACTTACGCACTACCAGATTTTCCGCTGGTGATTGAACCAACCGTGGATGTAACGGGTAATTACCAGTACAGCTGGTCTCCAGCTGAAGGATTGAGTTGTACCGAATGTCTGCGACCAATTGTGGATTCAGCCTTTATTGGAAATACATACAGCTTATTAATTACGGATATGGAGACGGGGTGTGAAAAAGAATTGATTACCACCACCGCTTTCCTGGTTTCCTGTCCGGACGAATTACTCTGGGTTCCTTCCGGTTTTTCTCCCAATGGAGATGGCCGCAATGACGAGTTAAAGGTAATTTCAAGTACTTTAAACGAAATTAAAAGCTTTCAGATTTTTGATCGCTGGGGGGGAATTGTTTATCGAACGGACGATATGCGTCGGGGTTGGGATGGCGATTTTAAAGGAGAAAAATTACCCAGTGGCGTCTATGTTTATTTTGTGGAAGCTACCTGTCCGGTTAATAATCTACCCTTACTGATCAAAGGTGATGTAACATTGATGCGGTAAAACCTTTGCAGTTCGTTGCTAACTTTTGTACCTTGGATTAATTATTTACAATTAATATCATGAACTTAGCAAAAAGATACGCCCGGAAAGATACCAGAACGTTGATTACCGTTTTGGAGCATCCGGAAAATTATAGCCCCGAGGCGCTGGAGGCCGCCGAGTCGGAACTGAATTTTCGGAATCTGGACGAGGCCACTATTTACGAACTGGTAGAAGCAGTCAACCGGGAACGGATTGTAAAAATGCTCAACGAGCTCAATCCAGTTAACGACGAAGTGAAACTACTGAAAAGTTATTGGCTGACGGAATCGGAGATAAAGCGCATTACAAAAGAGGAGTTTAAATTATTACTGGAACGCAAGGATGGTTTTCGGTTTGATGTGTTGAAATACGCGATTGGAGGGTTGTAACACCGAGGTGCACGAAAAAGAAAACGTTTACTAAACCTCCAAGGTTTTGTAAACGTTTTGCAGAGAAACATAAAAGAATTATCTACCGCCTCCTTCTTTCTTTTTCTTACCAAAGGGATTCCATTTATCTTTCGCTTCTTTCAATTTATCTTTTACCTCGTCACCCACTTTTTCTTCGATAGCATCCTTTGCTTTATTGGCGATACTATCCTGCACCTGCTTCTTTAATTTATCCGCGGCAATTTTAGCCCTCTTTTCTGCTTCTGCTTTGGCCTTGGCTTTTGCTTTGTCTAACTCTTCTTTCGCTTTTTGCTGGGCGGCTGCTTTCGCTTTATCCGTTTCTTCTTTGAGTTTATCTTTTGCATCCTCCACCGCTTTATTTTTAAAATCATTTAATTGATCTTTCGCATTTTCTTTAAAAGATTTACCACCGGAACCCGTCGGTTTAATTTTGATCTTTGGCGAGGTGATCGACCCCAGAATGTTAATATCCATATCAATAAAATCACCCTGAGCGATATTCACCCCGAATTTACTGGCTTCTTTACTCAAAAAACCAATACCCTTATCTGCCGCCTGTCCGACGCCCGATTGCTGTAATAAGGCGCGGGGAATTTTTGCTTTAATAATATAATCCATATCCTGACTGATACCGTGCTGACCACTGATCTTCATCGCAATGTCTTTAAACGAATAATCAAATTCGGAGATATTTACTTTTCCATCTTTGACGGTAAACCAGTTTTTAGTATCCTTAATTGCCAGTGACTTAAAAGCGGAGACGTTTAGTTTATCGCCTAACTTTTCGAGTGGTTTAAAAGACTTTAATACTGCATCGATCGTCTGAATAAAACCATCGGCGGTCAGCGTATTAAAATCGGGCATCATATCCTTCCCCATTTTACCACTCAGTTTTAATTTAGTGTCAAACTTACCATCCATATATTTTATGATCGGCGCCAGTGCCTGAATCGTATTTAGTTTTTCAAACGCTTCCTGAAACGAAAATTGGTTGATATTAAAATCCATATCGAAACCCGGCTTTTCCGTATCCTTGGAATCGTATCCACCGGACATATTCATCTTTCCACCGAGCGTATTAGCCGTTGCATTATCAATTTTAATGGCCTGATCAGCAATGACCATCTTCCCGTCAATATTTCTGAGCGACATATTGGTATAATCCAGTTTGTCAATTTTTGCGTTAATATTTACGGCGACGCCTTCCGGAATCAGCAGTGGTTCCAGTTCTTCGTCCGCAATCGTTTTGGCTTGAGGTGCCCCGGTTTCCATGTCGACCATAAGTTGGTTTAAATCAAAGTACTTGGAGCGAATATTAAGGTCACCCTCTAAGGTTTCATTATCAAAAACGTAGGCAAAAATGTTACGTAAATTACCATCTCCTTTTACATCACTGTTACTGACTTTTAGCGCAAAATTATCCATATTCAGGCGGGTAGGGGAGAAGCTGCCTTTGGCCGAAACGCCGGATAATTTATAAATATCATAGTCTACTTTATCCATCACTGCGTCGATGGCAAAATCAAAACGGTCAAAAATTTCCGCCGTTTCTCCGGACGTAGGTACGGGTTCCGTTTCTGTTTCCGCTGCCGCTTCTTCGGTGATCCATTCGTTCAGGTCAAAATAATTGGAGCGTAGCGAAAAAGTTCCCGTCATTGTTTTTTCGGGAGAAAAATAAGCCAGTATATTATCTAAAGAACCCCGTGCTTCTATATCACTTTTACCAAGCATGGCCCGGAAGTTTTCGATTTTGGCACTTTGGGGCGTAAAGGCAATATTTGTATTTTTAATGTTTACCGTTGGTAAGCCAGTTGCGACATAATTCAGATTTTCAATCTGCATCGTTCCATCCATTTTTACGCGGTCATATTGTTGTTTATCTACGTAACTCATTTTGGTGTTGGCCGTGACGTCCGCCGTAATTAAGCCGTTCAGGGTTTCCACGCCTTCCATTGGAAAAGCTTTGGCCAGATCTGCCAGATTAATGATTCCGTTTATTTTAGTATCCACGTCGGGGTCACTGATTGGGTATTTCAAGTTAAGACGGGCCGCAAAAGGATTATTTCCCAGATTCATTTTAAAGTCCGGAATATCAATCACCATTTTATCAAAATCACTGGAAGGACTATTAATATTTATTTTAGCAAAGATATCTTTTACGCCCATTGGCAAAGAAGGATATTTAAAATCACCATTAGCAATATCCAAAAAGATTTTAAAAGCGGGCATCTGGTTTTTTTCGGCGTTGTAAATACCTTTAGCGTAGCCATTAAAAGCCAGATTACCATTGGCGGTTACATCGGCAAAATCTCTGGTATAAGCACTCGGAACGAGCGATAAAAAGTTTTTAAAAGAATTACCGGGGGCATCAAATTTCAGGTCCAGATCAATATCTCCGTTCTTCATCATATTGACAAACCCGTCCGCTTTTAGTTTCAGCGCGTTGACCATCAATTCATTATCCTTGAGGGTAAATTTCATTTGATCCAGATCAGCATTCAGCGTCATATCCAAATCACCCTGCGCTTTTCGCAGATAAGTGATCCCACCCGTCTTCGCAGAGATTTCCGCGATATTGGTTTTCGTAATCAAGTCAAAAACGGTCTCGGTAAAATTACCCGACCCTTCGTGGTCAAGATCTTTTAATTCTAAAAATAAATCCCCCGCACGATCATCGTACGTCACCTGACCATCGACGATGCTGTATTTTTCGAGGTTAATTTTAAAGTTATAAGAAGTGGTGGCTTCGGCTTCTTCCGTCGCTTTCGCAATATCATAATTAGCCTTTCCGTCTTTGAGCACGATCACGTGAATACTGGGCTCGGTAAATTGAATCGTATTTATCTGAATGGGAGCATCGGCGTTGATCACGGACATCACGTCCAGGTCGAGTTCTATATTTTTAGCATCTACCAAAGTGACCCCTTCGAATGCATCTTTTCCTTTGATATTCAAATCAGCTAATTGTAAATTAAAATCGGGAAAACTTCGTAAAAAAGACAGATCGACGTCTCCAAAATCGATGGTGGCATCAAAGTTTTTATTAATGTCCGTTTTCACTTTTGCCACGATTTCATCTTTATAAAAGTAGCTCAAAACAAATCCCCCGACAATCAGCAGGACAATGATGGTAAGGATAGAAAAAAATAGCCATTTAAGAAATTTCATAAAATATTGTTTAGGTGTAATCTTAGAACGAAGATTATTTGTATTTGTTTATGTTAAATCATTTTAAAGATAGGCCGAAAATACCTCATTTCTAAGCAATCAGCGGGACTTTTCGGGGTAATTCTCACCTTATCTTCTTATTAGTGATAACGAAGTACCTCCCGAATAAATTATCCCTTGAAATATTGTACATTTGTGATATGGGTGAAAATAACCGACAATCACAGACAATGAGCGAGTATTTATACATAGATACGCCGGAAACGCTGCAGCAATTTATCGACGAAAATCAGGGGATTACCTGGATGGGTTTTGATACGGAATTTGTGGGCGAAAAACGTTTCTACACGCTATTGTGTCTGATTCAGGTGATTACCGAAAACGGCATTTATATCATCGACTCCATCGAACTCCGCGAACTGGATCCTTTTTACAAACTAATTGAAGATCCGGAAATTATCAAGATCACCCACGCTGGCGAAAATGATTATCGACTGTTAAAAATCGAAGGAGGGATTATTCCAAAAAATTTATTTGATACGCAGATTGCCGCCGGATTTGTGGGATATAATTATCCGATTTCTTTCCGCAAGTTAGTGGCCAGTGAACTGAATATTAATTTGGGTAAAGGTTATACGGTATCCGACTGGCAGTCGCGGCCCATCAATAAAAAGCAAATCAAGTACGCCCTGGATGATATTATTTACCTGAAAGAACTCTGGGATTTATTGACCAAAAAACTGAACGAAGTAGGACGCTACGACTGGGCGATCGAAGAAATGAAAAAGTACGAGTCGGAAGATTATTATAAAACGATTCCGTACAAAGAGGCTTTTTCAAATAGCATGATTTATAATCTCCGTCCCCAGAATCAATTATTTTTGATCCGTCTTTACCAGTGGCGAATTGATATGGCCGAGCGTAAAAATTACAGTAAAGAGATGGTCCTTCCCGGTAAATACATCAGTCCCATTACCCGGAATATCGGCTCGGGCAGAGCAGCCCTCAAAAATCACCGCCGCTTACCCAACGGGATTATGAGCAAATATATGGACGAGTTTCTGGCACTCTACGAAGCGCCCGCTACGCCCGAAGAGGAAGCTGCCCTGGCCAATATTCCCACCGCCGAAGTCAAACCGACCGGACAGGAAACCATCATGGAAATGCTCTCCCTCCTGATGAAAATAAAATGTAACCAGGAACGTCTTTCCAACGGACTATTGATCTACGGCTCGGGTATCAAAAAAATGAAAGCCGACAACAGTTACTTCGACGAAAAACTGGCAACCGGATGGCGCGGACAATTTTTGGGCCCGGACTTGATCGCCTGGTTACGAAACCGGAAAGACCTGGAAATTGATATGCAGAAGGAGCAGTGCGTGATTAGGATGGTCTAAATTTTTGATAAAAAAATTTTAAGAAAGTTGTCCAATCAAGGTCTGTTAATGCACTGGAAGGTGAGGGCCTATCGTAAGAAATAGACACAATAGATTCGACTTTTCAATAGAAAATTATTGTTTAAAAATCTTTTGTATGGCAAATGCACAACAAAAAATTCCACAAAAATTAATTTATGAAATGGTAGCTGGCAAACCCATCTATTATCGTGGTTATAAAGCGTATCTAAATGGAAGTAAACAAATTGCTGAAATAATGGGAAGTAGTTATTTGCAATCACTTATCATCACCAAACTGGTTTATTTTTTAATGTCAAATTTGGGAGAAGACTATGTGGTATTAACGAATGAAATTGGCTTACAATTCAAAGATAAGGGATGGAGAGCCGCGGATATTGCGGTCATCGAGAAAGTGAAATTAAAGGGTGTTAAAAAGACAAATAAATATCTGGGAATTCCTCCCAAAATAGTAATCGAAATTGATACGAAAGCCGAACTGGAAGAGGTGTCGGACTCGTTGGGATATTTCCACAAAAAGACCGATCAATTACTCGACTTTGGCGTAGAAAAAGTGATCTGGATATTTACCGATTCTAAAAAAATTATGATATCCGAAAAAAATAAAAATTGGCAAATCCTTAATTGGTCCCGGGAAATCGAACTACTCAATAACTTAAAGATTGATCTTAATGGTTTAATTGAATAGTGGTAATTCTGTATGAAATAAGGTTCACGGTTGATGGAAAACGTAGGTACAAGGCATTGCCCATAGTGGTCAGACTAAGACAGATAACATAATTTTAGAAGCAACTTACTTTTAAAAATCTATCTTGCTTCTTCTGTGAAGATCACTTTCTCGCGGAAAATAATCCTTGAAAATATTTGTTAATTAGCAGAATTTTCCTGTTTGAGTAATATTCCGACCTTGAGCCTGCCTGCCAAGGCACGCAGGCAGGTTTCGTTTTTTTTCTGCAAAAAAAGGAACAGAAAAAACTATTAAACTGCAAAAAATAAGAATACTAATACCAATTATCAAATAGGGAAGATTACGTGATTTTTTTCTTATTGAAAATTTTGCATTGAATTTAAATAAAATACATAATTAACTGATCATCAATTTTGACAAATAATTCAACTCACCGCTCCACCAACTTTAACCCAAAGCTCTCCGCCTCCGCCATATCCAGATACACCTTATAAGCTTCCGGTGCCGTAGAAATATCCAGCAGTGCCCCCGTTTTCATCGTTGGATAAATCTGCGCCAGACTACTGATCTCATTAATATTGTTTCGACGGTAAATCAAGTGACGACTGATCGACTTCGGATCGCGGATTCCGGCGGCGGCCATTAGTTCGATGAGGCTGTTGATGGTCTCGCGGTGATAGTTGGCTACCCGCTGTTTTTTGTTGTTGACGTTGAGTCCGGCGACCAGTTCTTTGTCCTGCGTTGCCACGCCCGTGGGACAGTGATTGGTATTGCATTCCAGCGCCTGAATACAACCCAGTGCCAGCATCATCGCCCGGGCCGAATAGCAGACATCCGCTCCCAGCGCAAGGGCTTTAAACAAATGAAAACCCGTGATAATTTTTCCCGCCGCAATGATCGTAATATCTTTTTTTAAATCAAAACCCACCAACGCATCGCGCACAAAAGCCAATCCTTCTTTGTAAGGCGTTCCCACCGAATTAGAAAACTCCAGCGGTGCCGCACCCGTTCCACCTTCCGCACCGTCAACGGCAATAAAATCCGGTTTAATACCCGTCTGAATCATCGCTTTACAAATCGCTAAAAACTCACTCCGGTGTCCCACGCAAAGTTTAAAACCAATGGGCTTACCGCCGGAAAGGTCCCGTAATTTTTTAATAAATTCAAGTAATCCAATCGGTGTGTTAAATTCTTTGTGGTACGGAGGAGATAAAACCGATTCTCCGGGTGTTACGTTCCTGATACCGGCAATTTCCTTGGTGTTTTTTTTACCGGGTAAGATACCACCGTGGCCGGGTTTAGCACCCTGCGAAAGTTTAAGTTCGATCATTTTGACGGCGGGATTTTCTACTCTCTGCTTGTATAAATCCGGATCAAATCCGCCCGCTTTACTGCGACAACCAAAGTACCCCGTTCCAATCTGATAAATTAAGTCCCCGTCAAATTGCTGATGGTAAGGACTGATGCCGCCTTCGCCCGTGTTGTGCGCAAAGCCACCGATTTTAGCACCCCCATTCAGCGCTGCCACCGCGGCACTACTCAGCGAACCAAAACTCATCGCCGATACGTTCAGCAGACTGGCGGAGTAGGGTTGCTGACAGTCCGGTCCGCCGATTAAAACTCTTGGATTCGCGTTCAATTCGTGGTGGTCAATGGCCGCAATCGAGTGGTTCATCCATTCGTACCCTTCGTCGTAAACATTGATTTGAGTACCAAAGGGATTGGAATCTAATTCCTGTTTGGAACGCGCATAGACGATGGATCGGTATTGTCGGTTGATGGGCGTTCCGTTAGTATCGGATTCGATAAAATACTGGTATATTTTTGGGCGCAGTTCTTCCATCACGTAGCGGCCTCTTCCAAGGATCGGATAGTTACGGACGATGGCTTTTTTTGCCTGAAACATATCATAGTATCCCAGCAAAATTAATGGACCAAAGATTAGCAACGTCCAGTACATCGGCGTCCACAAAAAATGTCCGACCCCAAAAATTACGGCGAGACTGATAATTGAAAAAGCGACAAATTCATTTCTCATGATAGATATTTTGGGACAAGATAAGCAATGTTTGGGAAGATGTTTAATTGTTGAATCGCTTCGCTTGTTGAATCGTTGAGTGCGCTTTAAAAAATTACCGCACTATTATCTTTCTTCACGTTTAAGGGAAGCCAATAGCCAAATGCCAATAGCCAACAGCTAGCCTAAAAGTTACCTTTCTGTTTTATTAAACAATGTAATACTGTTTTTATGGTAAAATTTTTGTTTGTAATAAATAATAGTCTAATTTTAGAAAACTGTTTCAACGATTAAAAAAACATCAAATGATTATTTTCGGAACAAGAGGCGTTAATTCCACGATGGAAGAAGGACATTTTTTCTGTCCCCAATGTGAACGCGAAGAACCTTATCGGCACCGTAAAGTAACCCGATTTTTTACGCTTTACTTTATTCCAATTATTCCGTTGGGTAGAATCGGAGAGTTCGTCGAGTGTCGTACTTGTAAGGGAACTTACGTACCCAACGTACTCGAATATCGGCCCGGAGGAGGCGGTAGTGAAGATCAGTTTTTGGCGGAATACGAAAAAGCCATGAAGCATACCATGGTCTTAATGATGCTGGCCGACGGGGAGATCGACGATCAGGAAATGATCGCTGTGCGGGATATTATCAACAAATTTAGTCACCACGATATTACCTTACAGGAATTGGAAGTCTACACCAATGCGGTGCGCAACAGCCCGGATGATATTTCTACTTACCTGAAAAATATCGGACCAGCTCTCAATGAGCACGGGAAGGAAACGATCATCAAATGTGCCCTGGCAGTAGCGGCGGCGGATGGTCATATTGACGATAGTGAAATAGATTTAATCTTCCAAATGGGAGAAGTAATGGGAATGTCCGCCGCGCACATGAAAGGAATATTAGGAGAAATAAACGAAAAGGCAAACGGGGCGGGTAATACACATCGGGAAGGCGATTTTGTGTAGTGCCGTAGGCACTAAGTTGTTGAGTTGTTGAAACGCTCCGCTTGTTGAGTTCATTATAGTGCGTAAAATGTTTGTATTCATGAGAATACCTTTGAAGTGTATCCGTGTATTTTAGCTTCCTATTAACTGATTAACATTGAATTATAAATGTAAATTTAAAACATAAAAATGCAACTTACTGAATAAACAGCGGTAGTGAATACAGAAAATAAAATAAAGCACCATCACTTTCAATTGAGTGATGGTGCTTTATTTTATCCGTTATTTCAAAAAATATTACCATCCTAATAATACCACCTCATTAATCACCGCTCCCGCATCTTCCGCAATAATTCTCAAATATTGTGTTTTTATATCCAGATTCAGCCAGTGTTTCCACTCCTGATATTTGGTCGTTCGGTAGCGATCGAGCGGTTTCCAGTTGCCGGGTGAACCGATTTCTAGTCGCAACCAACCCTGACTGACGCCATCAAATACCGAGATTCCTTTCAGTGTTTTTTGTTCTTTCAGATCCAGGATCACCGCTACTTCCCGTCCGTCGGTGGGCCATCCTTCTCCTGGTAATGGCATCCACGCATCTACGGGCGTACCACCGTTTCCACAAATGGGCTGACGCAAGGCGGAAGAATTTTCCTGCGTCGGCTCGTCGAATAACGAAAAGGCATCTCCGTATTTTACTTCTTTTTCCAGCGATACCATCGTTTTATCAACGGGAATATTCCAGGCACATTCGGGAAAGTCGGGACGGTCATTATCCGTCAGAATAAGTACGGGACGCTCCGATATTTCGGGGATGATCAAACCCCTATTTTTCAGGTTCAACACTTTTTTATCACCATCCAGGTCTTTATCCACTAAGGTCAGCAGGTGCGCCGTACGGGCATTTTCACTCAACTGAAAAGCATAGTTTTTTCTACGATAATCTTCCGTCGTGTTGGCCCACAAAACGTACACTTTTTTAGCATCATTATTACTGTGCGTAAATTCGTAGGCACTGATTTTCGGATCCTCCGTTTCTAAAATTTTACTAAAACGAAAATCCCTTAAAGCCGTTTTCATCGCGTACAAATAATAATATGCCTTCCGCGCCCGAAATTCCGGAAAAGGCGTACTGGGATTTTGTACTTCGGCCAGTTCTAACAAACCACAGGTAGAAAAACGTTGCGCCGGATCCCCGTGGTAGTGATCGGTTAAGGTGAATAATTGTGCCTTGTCAATACCCGCGGCCGCGACGGCCATAAACGACCGGACCAGCCACTGTCCCTGTACTTCTTCGGCGTCAAAATTACCAATCAGCGAAACTCGCTGCGGCGATTTTTGGTGAACATCGTACCCAAATTCTGAAACCCAGATTTCTTTTTCCGGCAGGTAGGTATTCCGATAATCTACGAGCTTTTTCAGCCGACCATAAAGGTCATCATCTTCCGGAGAAACTCCTTTAGATTCTTTGGTTGGGCCGCCCGCCTGTCCGCCAAAATTATTAGAGTAATGGTGGAAGTTTAAAACGTCCGCCGGAAATTTGCCATCTTTACGGTGCATTTTGGCCCAGGCGTGAATACCCTTGACATAGTCCAGATACAGTCCCGTAATACCACTCATCACCACTTTGGTTTTTGGATCAGCGTTTTTTACTCCCGTCGGAAAAGCCCGGTTACAATCAGTATTGGTGGGCATTTGAAAAACCGTGTTTTCGTGGCCATCGTAATCGGTGCTCAACATAGCAGCGTACTCAAAAGCGCTAAAATAGGCGGCCCGTTGTTGCTTGGATTTACTCCCGCCCATCCAAAATTTATCCTGTTCGTTCCAGTCTTCAACATAATGTACCATCCCTAATCCCGATTGGACCGTTTCCTGTACCCGTGGCGTAAGCGTTGTTTCCGGCAACTCGGTCTGACCGTAGCGGGCCGTAAACTGGTACATATATTCGCCGTGCGCCGCGTACGATTGCGGATCCTGCGGATCCCCGTTTTTGGCGATCGGTTTATCTTCTCTGGTATATTTTTCAAATGCGGGTATATTACCTTTCAGGTCGGCGGACAGTACGACTCCGGCATCGTTCATATCATCGTAGAGTTTATCAAAGCTCCAACCCGCGTAAGCATTAGATGGATTCCAGCTGTAGATATTACAGTCTTTGGGTTTGTTATCGCCCATCTCCAGGTGCCAGTCGTGGTATTCCCGCGCAAACTCAAACAATGACATTTGATAAATTGGATCTTCGGTGTTAATATTGACACCTACCAGGTCTTTAAAAGTAGGGTAGGGCCGTGACTGACGGACGTTCGCAACGGAAGATTTAGGGCCGGGCTGATTGGAGAAAAAGCGAATCTCTCCCACGTTGGCACTCGGATCAGAAATAATAATCTTAAAAAAGCGGGCCGTACACGTAATATCTTCGTGACAAACCCAGCGGAAATTTTCGTCGAGTTTATCGTTGATCAGGCCTTTCCAGTTTTTGGTTTTATCCAGATAAGCCAATGAAATGGTCCCTTCTCCGTTGAGGTCCGTCAGACAAAATTGGGTGATCGGCGTATTTTTTTCGAGATCAATAATAATCTCCAGGGGATAATATAAATTTTCGTCCTGAAAAACATTGCCGTCGTTAAAAGCTCCGATAAAAGACCGGTTGAGTTCATTTTCCTGATAGTCCGCTTCCCAGGGCGCACCCCCTTCCAGAGGTTGTCCGGCGACGATCGGTTTATCCTGCCCGTCGATCAACCGGTCCGAATCTCCCCGCCCGGTGACACTGGCAATCATCCCTTCGTGCAAAAATATTGGCTGATCTAAAATAGTATCCGGCGTTGGAAGTAACGGCTGCCCGTTGGCCTGACAGCCACAGGTAAGATAGCCGATTACAGAAATCAAAATCAGGGAAGGAAAAAAACGAAATAATTTAATAAGCGTCATTAGACTTGTTATTTTTTTGGTGTTTACCATTCTACTTAAAATAGGGTTTTGAACGAAATTATAGGGGGTTTCTTTTACCTGTTCAGGGAGATCATCCTCTAAAACGTGTCAAAGCGGTAGGCTTTTTCGGGGAGTAAAAAGTACGGGATACTAAATAATATATTATAGGGCAGATATTCCAAAAAATTGAAAATAGGCCCTGATCACGTTTCAGGACCTAAAAATAACCTTTATAAAGGTAGCAATCCACCAAATCGCGTTTAGTTTTAGTTAACAATATTCTCCCGCTACAAAAAAAAAGCAATCTTACGAACCAAATCCTTTCCACAATGTTTTATCGACTATGAAAGACATAACAACCCTGGGGGAACTCAAAAAGAGTGGTTACCAACCTAAAAGCATAAAAGACGAGTTACGTGATAATCTCATTGAGAAGTTACGCAACAAAGAAGAAATTTTTAAAGGAATCATTGGTTTTGAAGATACCGTCATTCCTGATTTGGAGCGGGCGATCTTGTCCCGGCACAATGTATTGTTGCTGGGATTGCGTGGACAAGCCAAAACCCGGCTGGCCCGGATTCTGGTAGATTTACTGGACGAATACATGCCCATCATCGCGGGAAGTGAACTGAACGACGACCCGATGAACCCAATTTCCCGCTTTGCGCACGATACGATCAAAGAACACGGAGATAAAACGCCCGTTGCCTGGGTACACCGCTCCGAGCGTTACGTAGAAAAACTGGCTACTCCCGATGTAAGCATCGCGGATTTAGTGGGTGACGTGGATCCGATCAAGGCGGCTAGCCTGAAATTACCATATTCCGACGAACGGGTGATTCACTTTGGCCTGATACCACGGGCACACCGTAGCATTTTTGTGATCAACGAGCTGCCCGATTTGCAGGCGCGTATTCAGGTATCGCTCTTTAATATTTTGCAGGAAGGAGATATGCAGATTCGTGGTTTTAAGCTACGGATGCCGTTGGAAATACAGTTTCTATTTACCGCCAACCCCGAAGATTATACCAACCGGGGTAGCATTATTACGCCGCTGAAAGACCGGATTGAAAGTCAGATTCTGACCCATTACCCAAAGACGATTGATATTGCGTTACGGATTACCGAGCAGGAAGCCAAGCTGGCCAAAGAACAGCAAACGGCCGTGGAAGTACCCGAAATTTACCGGGTCTTACTCGAGCAGGTGAGTTTTGCGGCTCGTACCAGCGAGTTTATTGACGAGAAAAGTGGTATCTCGGCCCGACTTAGTATTTCGGCTTACGAAAATCTGATTTCTACCGCTGAGCGTCGGATGTTGATCAACGGAGAAAAGAAAACGACCGCTCGTCTATCCGATCTGTGGGGCGTCATTCCGGCGATCACGGGAAAGGTAGAATTGGTATACGAAGGCGAACAGGAAGGTCCGTACCGGGTGGCGTTGGCACTGATCGGCTCTGCCGTTAAAACGGAATTTTTAAATTTATTCCCCAATCCGGATCAACTCAAAAAAGGCGAACAAAAAGATCCCTACGGAACGATTCGTGCCTGGTTTGCCGGAGGAAATACGGTAGATTTGCTCAACGACGCGCCCGAAAAAGAATACAAAAAGACGCTGGATAAGGTTGCCGGATTACGCAAAATGGTCGAAGCGAACAAAGCGATTCCAAAAGAGGCGACTTATTCTTACATGGAATTGGTGCTCCACGGTCTTTGTGAATTTAATGTGATCGGCAAAGATTTTATCGAATCAAAAATGGTCTTCAGTGATATTCTGGCCAAAATGTGGGACGAAGATGATGAGTTTGGGCTGAATTAGTGCCGAAGGCAATAAGTTGTTGAGTTGTTGAAGCGCTTCGCTTGTTGATTTGTTGAATTGATTATAACGCGTAAATCATCCAAATATACAGTGAGTACCCTTGATTTATGTAGATAGAAACTTACGACATGCTATTAGAAATAAATTCCGAGAATCCATCTCCCCGCAAAATTCAGCAGGTAGTAAAAGTGCTGGAAAAGGGTGGGGTGATTATTTATCCGACCGATACCGTCTATGCGCTCGGGTGTGATATTCAAAATCAGAAAGCGATTCAAAAGATTTGCCGGATCCGGGATTTAGATCCTAAAAAAGCCAATTTGACTTTTATCTGTAAAGATATTAGTCAGTTGGCCAGTTACGCCTCCCAACTGGGTAATGATGTTTTTAAAGCCCTGCGGCGAAATACACCGGGCCCTTTCACCTTTATCCTAAAAGCCAATAAAGAGGTTCCCCGCATTTTTTCCAATCGTAAAAAAACGGTGGGCGTCCGGATTCCGGAAAATAATATTGCCACCGCTATTATTGAAGCACTGGACCGTCCCATCCTTTCTATTTCCCTGAAAAACGACGACGAAATTCTGGAATATTTTACCAATGCCAGTGAAATTTATGATGATTATGCCAATCAGGTCAGCATGGTCATCGACGGTGGTCCGGGGAAAAATCAGCCTTCTACGGTGGTAGATGCGACGAGCAACGAGATGGAGATTATCCGGGAAGGGATTGGGGAGTTATTGTAGGAGGTGTTGAATCGTTGAATCGTTGATTTGTTGAATCGTTTTTTTACAGCTTCCATTTCAGTTAGAGGTATAAATAGGAAAAGACAACCTTGTTTTATCACGATCGTTAAAATTGCCTTGACTGTTTCCGAATTTACGTACACAAATAAATAAACACTTTCAAGCAACAAAATGGCCAATTAAGTACAAGGCACGATATTCTGTCGCATGTTTTTCAATGGTTAAGTGTTTTAGTGCGACAAAACTTAATTCCCTGTACTTAGTGCCAAAGGTACTAAGTTGTTGAGTTGTTGAATCGCTTCGCTTGTTGAGTTGATTATAACGCGTAAAATATTCGCATTTATGGGAATGTTTTTAAAGCATATCTGTAACGAATACATCCAAATATACACCAAGTGCCCTTGAACTATGTAGATAGAAACTTAATGCCTACGGCACTAGTGATCCCGTCCCGCAAATCACAAAACAATTCAACAAGCGAACCGCCTCAACGATTCAACGATTCAATCTCCAAAAAGTAAGCTATCCGACCGAATCTATTTTTGTTCATCTGATCGCTCCGAACTCATCATGTTTTAACAGAAAGTTTCCACCCGAATATTATTTTCCTTCCTCATATCTGCTATCTTTGCCCGCTAAACCTATAGTCTGTTATGAAGAATACCCTTTTACTCTTACTACTGTTTATTACGAGCTCCACGGTAATCGCTCAAACGGGAAGCGTGCGTGGCAACGTTTATGATAAAGAATCCGGCGAGCCCATTCCATTTAGTAACGTCTTGCTCCAGGGAACCACCTTTGGCGCCAATACGGATATTGAAGGCTTTTTTACCATTACGAATGTTCCGGTGGGTGACTATAATCTGGTGGCTCAATATATTGGTTATGACAGTACCAGTGTAAATATTACTATTTCCTCCGGCAGTAATGCTTATCAGGCTTTGTATATGGTCGAAGGAGGCGTTGAACTGCAGGCGGTAGATGTAACTGCTTCGCGGACGGAAGCCAGAACGGAAGTCAAAGTGTCGGCGGTCACCTTGACGCCCAAGCAAATCCGGGCGATGCCTTCCATTGGCGGGGAACCGGATATTGCACAATATCTAACGGTCCTGCCGGGGGTAGTACAGACGGGAGATCAGGGAGGACAACTTTACATACGGGGTGGTTCGCCGATTCAGAATAAGATTTTATTGGATGGAATGACCATCTATAATCCGTTTCACTCCATCGGGTTTTTCTCCGTATTTGAAACGGAAGCGGTACGGAACGTAGACGTCCTCACGGGAGGATTCAGCGCCGAATATGGCGGCCGGGTTTCTGCGATTGTAGACATCAACACCAGGGAAGGAAATAAAAAAGAACTGGGCGGACTAGTGGCAGCGAATCCATTTTTATCAAAGGTGCTGATTGAAGGACCGCTCAAAAAGCTGGAAGAAGGAAAAGGGTTTGCGTCGTTTCTGGTGACGGGAAAATATTCTTATCTCGAACAAACTTCCAAGGCACTGTACAGTTACGCAGATTCTGCCGGCTTACCCTATAATTTTAACGATATCTACGGAAAGATTTCTTTTGGTACGGCCAATGGAAGTAAGTTCAACGTTTTTGGTTTTCGCTTTGGCGATCAGGTGAATTTTGAAAATGTCGCCAATTTCGAGTGGGATAATTTTGGAGCCGGTGCTAATTTTACGTTGATTCCGCCCGCTTCGAGCTTTCTGATTAATGGAACTTTTGCCTTCTCTGATTATAAAATAAATCTTAAACAGGGGCAGGACGATCCGCGATTCAGTAGTATCACCAGTTTTTCCGGCGGACTGGACTTTACCTACTTTAACAATGACAATGAAGTAAAATACGGATTTGAATTTAGTGGATTCAATACCGATTTTCAATTCCGTAATTTTCTGGGTATTTCCTTTCAGCAGCAAGACTTTACCTCCGAACTATCTGGTTTTTTCAAGTATAAAATCAAAACGGACAAGCTGGTTATCGAACCGAGCATCCGGATTCAATTCTACGCCAGTCAGGGAACCCTTTCCCCCGAACCGAGATTGGGATTGAAATATAATATTACGGACCGTTTTCGTTTTAAAGCGGCGGGTGGATTCTATTCCCAAAACCTGGTCAGTACCATCAACGAAGAGGATATTGTCAATCTGTTCGTCGGGTTTTTATCCGGACCGGAAGAAACGATTTTTGAGCCGGGAACTAACATGCGTACCAAAAATAGACTACAGTTAGCACAGCACGCAGTGGCAGGTTTTGAATACGATGTTAGTAAAAGAATCACCTTAAATGTAGAGCCTTACTACAAAAGATTTAGCCAGCTGATTAATATCAATCGTAATAAACAGAGTGAGCGTGATCCGGAATTTAGTACCGAAACCGGAGAGGCTTATGGAATTGATTTTTTAGCCAAATATCAGGACCCTAGTTTCTATTTCTGGCTGGCCTACTCAATTGGATACGTAGATCGCTTCGACGGAGAACAGACTTTTAATACGGTTTTTGACCGCCGGCACAATCTGAATTTTCTGGGTACCTATACTTTTGGTGATGACAAGAGCTGGGAACTCGGCGTACGCTGGAATCTGGGGTCTGGATTCCCCTTTACGCTCACCGAGGGCTTCTTTACCAATTATACCTTACAAGATGGGATTTCTTCCGATATCCTGACCGAGAACGGGCAACTGGGGGTCGACTTTGCCGACGATCGTAACGGTGGGAGGTTACCTTATTATCACCGTCTGGATTTTAGTATGAAGAAGACGATTACCTTTTCTAAAAAATCTAATCTGCAAATTACGGCCAGTGTGACCAATGCGTACGACCGTAATAATATCTTTTTCTTTGACCGTATTAACTACGAACGAAGGGATCAGTTGCCGATCTTGCCGAGTGTAGGAGCGACCTTTAGATTTTAGGGAAGTGGGTGATAACGCGGTTTAGCGATGTTTGAGTGTGTGACAACGCAGGTAGGTTTTTATACTGGTGAGTCTGCTCTAAAAAGTGAAATTTCAAAGGGTCGCGCAGAGACGTTCTCTCGTGTATACATTTAATTGCGAAGAGTTTAACTCTAATTGTTTTACTAAATTCTTTATCGAAATACAAACTAAAGACTTTTTAGAGCGAACTCATTGATTAACTAGTGCCGCAGGCACTAAGTTTCTATCTACATAATTCAAGGGCACTTGGAGTATATTTGGGTGTATTCGTTACCAATATTTATTCAACTAATTGAATGTTTATGATTGAAATTACACATTTATAATTAACTATTAGTCAGTCAACAGGAAACTAAAGCACACAGATACACTTTGAAAATATTCTCATAAATACAAACATTATTACGCGTTATAATCAACTCAACAAATCAACAAGCGAAGCGATTCAACAACTCAACAATTTAGTGCCTATGGCACTAGTCTCCTTTTTCGCAATGCTATCGTAAAGAGCATACACAGATTATTGCACATTCCCATGCCCCCCGAAATTGATATTATATTCAACGATTCAACAACCCTCTCTTTTTTATGAAAAAAATAAAATCCATCACCCGTCGGGTATTATCTGATCCGGGACAATCGGAGCCGGTGTTAAAATCTATGGAAGCGCGGGACGCGGCGGGTAATCTGACCGAAGAAGCCTATTACTACGCGGATGGTACGGTGGAACAGCGGATTATCCGGAAGTTTGACGCGGAATCACATCTGTTGGAAGAGCAACAATTTTCGGAAAGTGAGGCGCCCGACCAGATCATGACCTATTCTTATAACGACATTGGAAAGCCCGCTACCAAAACGGTGAAATACAAAAATGGGGGAGCATCTATTACCACTTTCGTATATCAACCCGCCGATAATAGTGTGACGATGACGGTACGCGACCAGGAAGGTGCTTTCGAAGAACGTATTTTTCAGCGAATGGACGCGGAGGGAAGAGTATTAGAAGAAATTCGTCACGGCGAAGGAGAGGTACTGGAGCAGCAACATACTATTAGCTACGATGACAATGGCCGTCCGGTAAGCCGACAAATTGAGGTAAAGGGTGCACCCGTTGTTAAGCAATTTTACGATTACTTTTTTGATGAAAAAGGATTACTGATTGAAGTAGAAATGTACGACGAATCGGATCAGGTGCTGAGGGCGGATACTATTCGTTATAACGATGCGGGCGATCGTATTCAATATCTGATGGACGACTTGGTACAGGATTCCCAGCTGGAAGAATCGTGGGAATACGATGAACAAAAACGCATTACCAAAAATACCCGGTCCCGGGGCGGCGGCGCGGTGCTGGAGTCAACTGCTTACGAGTTTGGGGACCATGGACACGTGACGATGATGACCATCAGCAGCCCGACGGGGGAACAGGTAGATACGTTCGACTACGAGTTTTACGAAGGAAGCGAGGAGGTATAATCAGAAGAAACATTTCCTTTTCAATATCGTAATATCTATGGCGGGAAGCGAAGACCTTGAACTATGAACAACGTTCAAGTCCCTAAAATAGAAATGATTAATGGAAAAATATATAGATCAGTTGATAGCGGATTTTCGGTCCTCAGCTGATAGTGTGAAAAACCTAATGGAAGGAAAAGTAATGCCCGATGCACCCGACGCACTCGAAGCGGAAGTGGATCAGGCGATCTTTATGGTACTGGGTGAATATCTGAATATTCGTCCCCTTCAGTTTCCCCCCGTCAAACAGCTTTCTGCTACCCAGATTTTAAGAATAGAAATTGGTTTTACCAGCCTGCTGAAAGCCTACGGGTTTCTGATTTATTTTCCCCCCCGGGTTCATCAGGCCTTGAGGTATCAAACCATCGTGGACTTACTCGCACGGGAAGTACCCATTTTGACCACCTATTTCTGGCACGTGGCTACCTGCGATTACGAACCGCAACAGTGTCCCTTCGGAGCCGATTATTGTACTTGTTTCTAGAAATCTTTACGGGGCGAAGGTCGTAAATAAAACTATATAAATGCAAAAAACGCAGATACTATCCGGTTGGTGGTATCTGCGTTTTTCTATGTGGATGGTGAATGGAATGAATAAATGAATAATCGGTAAAATGAGTACGCTATTATTAACGACACAACAAGCGAAGCACCTCTACCTTTCAACAAGCGAAGCGATTCAACCTCCCTTTCAACTCAGCTTCAATTTCTTTGACCAAAACCGGGTTAATCCGTAAACGCTCATCCACGCTGGATTGGCCTTTTCGTATTTTTCGATATCCTCGTTGGATAAGCCAGCTGCTTTTAATTGTCCGTTGACGTACGTCTCGAATAATTCCACCAACCTTAACTTAGGTGTACCATTTTCGGCGTGTGGACGCATCCATTCCGACCAGTCTACCAGTATTTTTTCCAGGTCACTCAGGTGACTGGGAATATTGACCAGGCTGCCAAAGTGTGTCAAGTGTAAACGGTTTAGGTCCAGTGCTTTCATACGACGGATAGAATACGCCCAATCTTCCAGATCGATATCTGGTGGAGGGCAGGGTGCCATGACCGGGCCATCTCCGATTTTTACTCCGGCTACGTCGCCGGCAACCAGTTCGCGGTTTATCTGCCAGGCGATGTGGTGTTTGGCGTGTCCGGGCGTGTGCCAGGATCGAACCACTGTGTCACCGATTCTGATCATTTCCGCATCTTTGGCACTGATGACCATCGGTTTGGTGATAGAACGCATTTCACCCCATAAGGTATCCATCTTATCTCTGTAAATTCTTGTGGCGGAAGCCAACAAATTAGTGGGATCTACCAGATGATCTTTTCCGGCGGGATGGGTATAGATTTTAGCACCCATCTTTGCAAAGGCCCAGGCGGCACCCGCGTGGTCCAGATGCACGTGGGTAACAAAGACGTGTTGAATATCTTCGGGTGTATATCCTAATTCCCGGATTCCTTTGCAAAGAGTCGGGTAACAGGAAAAGGGTCCCGTCTCCAGTAAAATGGGGCCTTCTGATGTTTCGTACAAAAAGGCGCCAATGGTCTTGGACTGTCCCGCGAAATTTAAATCAATCGTCTTTATCATGCTTTATATCTTTTTGGAATAAACAGCACGCTGAAAACGTATATCCTGAATTTAGTTTAAAACTTACCAATTTCTTTAGTTTTCGGCCGCTTTTGGAATATATATAACTTTATACTACTATCATAAATTGAGCCGAAAATGAAGTTTTTTGGCATCCGGTCTCAAATCTGAATTGCATATTGTTCGAGGTAAGTCACTTGGGAGGTCCGCTTAAAAGTAAGGTCCGTTATTGGTAAATAACCGGCTCGTGCACGCCTATTCGTACAGATGATACATAGTCATGCAAAGTAGTCACCCGGGGAATCTATAAACCCCTATTATTTCGGTTAACTACTATTTTTAAAAAGTAGGTAGGCTTCCGCAAATTAGATAAACGCTAACCTACCGATGAGTGGTCGCAGAAATTTTTATATTTATTTTAAAAAAATGCAAAAGGAAATTTTCCCTTTTGTAGCGTAAGTTGAACACCCTACTGCCTAAGGCTCTAAATTTCTATCTATACGAATCAAGGATGTCTGGAATATATGTGGTTGTACTTATTAAACTAATTGCGCATTTATGATGGAAGTTTACATTTATAATTAGATGTTAGTCAGTTAATAGGAAGCTAAAATACACAGACACACTTTAAAGGGGTTCCAATAGATATAAACATTTTACGCGTTATAATCAGTTAAACAACTCAACAAGCGAAGCGCTTCAACAACTCAACAATTCAGTGCCTGTGGCACAAGCCAGAAGTGTAATCGGTCTAACGTGATTACCTATACCTTAACCGGGCTGCTGGATTCCATTTAAAAAATCGGTCACTTTCATTTTTCGTTTACCCGCCATTTTTAATTCCAGTACGTCAATAATTCCGTCTTTGGTGGTAAATTTGAGGTATTTTTTATAATCACTTAGCACCGTTCCCGGGCGGTAATCGTGTTCAATTATTTCTGGCCGGGCACCGTAAATTTTGAGATTTTGTTCTCTGAACGTAGTCCAGGCGGCCGGATAAGGACTCAGACCCCGGATAAAATTATACACTTTTTCGGTGGATTGGTGCCAGTCAATTTCGCAGGTTTCGGTAAAAATCTTGGGGGCTTTACTGACCAGGGTAGGGTCCTGTGGTTTTGGCGTATACTGATTGGCGGCGATGGCATCGACCGTTTTCAGGATCAGTTTTGCGCCTAATTCCATCAGTTTATCGTGCACCGTTCCGGCCGTGTCATCGGGCAGAATGGGCATTTTATCAACAAAAAGCAGATCACCCGTGTCGATCTCGTGTTTGAGGAAAAAAGTACTGGCCCCCGTCTCTTTATCTCCGTTGATAATGGCCCAGTTGATCGGAGCCGCGCCCCGGTATTTTGGGAGAATAGAGCCGTGCAGATTGACGGTACCCAGGGGCGGCATATCCCAAACGGCCACGGGCAGCATCCGAAAAGCAACCACAATCTGCAAATCTGCTTTCAGATCGGCTAATGCTGCCTGAAAATCCGGATTTTTGAGATTTTTGGGCTGTAAAATTTTAAGATTTTGTGCCACCGCGTACTTCTTTACCGCCGATTCGATCAGCTTTTTGCCGCCACGACCCCCCATTTTATCGGTTGCCGTGATCACTCCGACCACGTCGTAGTTATTTTCCAGTAATATTTTTAAGCAAGGCACCGCAAAATCCGGGGTACCCATAAATACAATTTTCATATTTGAGGTCGTTAAATTTATTTGTGATAGTGCGGTATACCGTTATCGTGATTTGCAAAGATGATAAAAATAAAGTTAATCAGATTCAGGTAATGCAACCTATAAAGGAAGATGGTCGTCCTGTAAATGTTGCAGTTGGTTAAAAACTTATTTACTTTCCTGAAAACGGTTTTTTTAACGAAAGTTTAGATAAGCACTAGCGTACACTTTAGTATCTTTGCTATTTCCAGCACGTCTAAAAATCGTAGTTGCAAAATTGAATAACGAATAAAATATACCTGATAGAATGAGAAAATTTAAATTACTACTGATACTTTCCTTTTCCTTGCTGACTTTTATGGCTTTTGGTCAGAAAGTAACCATCGAGGGGTACGTATTTGAAGATGGAAACCGGGGTTATCTGAACGTGGCGGAGGTGTTGGTACTCGATAAAATGACCAATACCCCCGTTACCAAAGCGCTGACTAACAAAAACGGGGTATTTCTCGCAGAAGTGGACCCCGGAAAAGAATATCTGGTGCAGATATCCAAAAAGGTCTTTGAACCCATGGAATTACCGGTCTCTACGGTAGGAAAGTCCGCCGGAGAATCCGTTTATATCAAGGCCCGGATGAAACGTAAGCCCGGATACCGCTTTGAAGTAACGATGGCGGAACCCCGCCAGGACGACGAGCCGGTTAATGCGATTCAGGGATCGACCATAGAAGTGTATAACAACACGACCGAAGAGCCCGTATTGGATTTGAAGGACCACCCGGTACATACCTTTGCCCTGAATTTTGAGCAGGGTAACCACTATACGGTAATGATTCGGAAGAAAGGATATTTCGTGAAGCGAATGGAAGCTTACGTAAATGTGGAAGGATGTATTCTGTGTTTTGACGGAGTAGGAGAAGTGACGCCGGGCGTATCGGATGTACTGACCGAGCGTAATAAACAGGGAACTTTATTGGCCAACGTTGAGATTCAGCCCATCAAAATGAATGAGGCCATTGAGATTGATAATATATACTACGAAACGGGGAGTTCGCGCTTACGGACGGCTGCCCGGGCCGAACTGGATAAACTGGTAGCGGTATTAAAGGATAATCCTACGCTGTTAATTGAAATCGGATCCCATACAGATTCTAACGGAGACGATGGTTTTAACCAGCAATTATCAGAGCGCAGAGCGAAGGGAGTGGTGAAATATCTGGTAAAAAATGGAGTAGACAAGCTTTCTTTGGTGTCCAAGGGATACGGGGAGACCAAATTGGTCAACCGATGTAAAAATGGTGTGGAATGCAGCGATCGACGACACGCCAGAAATCGTCGTACGGAACTCAAGGTGGTTGGTTTTAATAATACAGCTTTTTCCGAAAGGTCTTTATTTGACATCAAAGAGGAGGAAAAATTTGAGAAAATGCTGAACGAAATTCAAAGTGCGGAGCAGGTGCAGGTTCAGGCGGGAGAAGAGTTACCGGAAGAAATCAGGAAGCAGTTATCCGTGGAAGAAATTGATGCTAAAATAAAGGAGCAGGAAACAGAGTCCGGTGGGTCCGGAACGAATAAGCCGCCGCTCTCCATGAAAGTGGACAAGCCCGTGGTACCGGAATCCCAGCAGAGGCCATCGGCTCCCGTTCCCACAAATAAAATTCCAGCCAGCCAGCCGATTGTGGAGAAGGTAAGAGAAACAGCAGAGTCATCCGGCAAATTAAGCGGATCTACGACTTATCGGACTGCAAATAGTGAAACGCCGACTCCAACCCGAACGACGGTCGAAAAACCAGTGACGAAAATTATTAAAGAGACGATCCGACCGAATGCTTCCGCCGGAGAAGAAGCGAGTGAAACTTTTGGTAATAACAACAAACAGTCCCGTACAAATGATGACGTTATTTTTAACGATTCCCGGAATAACCGGAGTCAGGGTGAGGTAAGAGTAAATACGGCAAATACGCTCCGTAAAGCGAATACTTTACCGGACAATTATACGGGATACAGAGTAGAATTTTTGACTTCGATGTCCGAATTACCGATGAGCCACGAGATATTTTCCCGCCACGGAAATATTTACAAAGAGCAGCGCAAAGACGGCAGCTACGCTTATCTGCTGGGTGACTTTAAAGCGGAAACAAATGCCCACAACTTTTTAAACTCCATCATGAAGGAGCGTTATCCCAATGCCCGGGTGATCGGCTACGAACGGGGCAGAAGAAAAAATTAATTAACATTAATCCCCGTAATATTTTTATTTTTACGGCCAGAAACTTAAATAATACAAAAATGACTGCAAAAGAATTTATTCAAGGGTTACCCGCTCAGGTAAAACCCGAAGCTCTCGAAGGCGTAGACACTACTTTTCATTTTGACATCAGTGGTCCCGAAGGCGGACAATATACGATCTCCGTGGCCGATAATAAAATCCATTCGACCGACGGATTGGTGGGTACCCCAAAATGTGTGGTGAGTGGTACGGACCAGAATTTTATGGGTATTGTAACCGGAAAATTAAATCCCATGATGGCGATTTTGACGGGAAAAGTGAAGATCAGTAATCAGGGGGAGATGTTGAAATATGCGAAGATGTTTGGGTTGATGTAGGGGATGTTAAAAAGGTTGAATCGCTTTGCTGATTGAGGTGTTGAGGCGCTTCGTTGGTTGAATTGTTGAGATGATACTGGATTTAAAAAATAGTAAGGAAGCTTCTGAGAGATCGGGGGCTTTTTTGGTTTGAATGGTATGCTGTAGCTGTCCGGCAAAAAATATGGAGGATTTTTTATGGTGAATTTTTTTTATTAAAAAGCAAGAAAATTATTATACCATTTTTTCAACATTAATTTATGGAGTTTGATTTTTCTGATCTTCAAGGAAATTTAATAATATTGTTAAGTCTCAAGTATATGGATGCTCTTGATGCGGCAGTTTGCTCATTAGAAGAAAACGAAAAATATATTCCATTAGACATTTATTCTAAAACAAAATGAAATTAGTATGTTTTATTTTTTGGGTGGGCCTTTTGGGTGTTACGCTGGTTAGTTTCACCGATCTTAGACATATGGCATTTACAAATGAAAGTGCACTCTATTTGAGTGAGATAAACGATATCAACTATTTTTTTTCGTTTATATTTTTAGCGATCATGCTTGTACTTATTTTCTCAAATAAAATAAGACGATATGTAAAAATGCTTGGATTTTCTTTTGCATTAATTTTATGGCTATTCAGTGGAAGAACGGTTTGTGAAAAATTATGGCCGGAAGATGAGGCCAGATTAAGCTGTGGTTACTACATTTTTAAGATCAATGAGTATTCATTATGTGATAGAGGTATTGATTGCGAAACGGTGATCCTGAAAGAAACATCTATTTCCAACTTACCATTCTGGAAAGTGAGCATAGAAAATAAATATATTGATCAGATAATATTCGTAGGTCCTTTTACCTGGAAAAGCTCAAAGGCGGTTTTAAATAGTCACTAAAAAAGCCGAAGCGAGTAGTTGGCCGTGGAAGAAAAGAACCGGGATAAAAGGTGTAGTAACCCTATTCATCAGATTTAAAATTCCCATTTACACGGCACGTCTGGATACGACTGAAAGAAAATCGACAATGATAAATCAATTATACAGATTTTTGTTTATACCATTTCTTAAATTAAGAAAATATGGATTTGCATCAAGAATTCTGATAATCCCATCATTGATTCTTTCTATTTGGGTGATATTGGTAGTATTAATCACCACCAGGCTCCTGAAGATTGATTTTACGGTAGATATTATTTTTAAAATTTTTATATTATTTCAAGTACTCTTTTACCTTTTATTTCTCGGTGCATATCCAAGTTCTTCCAAATATGAATTGATGAAAAAAGAAATGAAATATAGCTCAACGTTAGAAAGAAAATCAGTTAGGGTATTATCAATTATTTCTCTGTTATTGCTGACGGTATATGGTTTTGTGAGAATGCTTTAAAGTAGTCAATTGATACAAAAAGCGTCAGCACACACCATCGTCGGAGCCTATCTAAAGACAGAATTTTCTTTATAACATAAGGGAAAAATCATCTATCGATGACCTTATTTCTCCACCAGTGAATCCTCCGTTTATCACACGCCAGTCAGCCTGCAGCGTGCCTGCCACTGCCGATGAAGGAGGACATCCTATCCAGATTATCCAGCCGTCAAGCATACGATAAGGTTCCCCTGGCACCCCTTTTGCCCCCTTATACCCATCACCACGGTCCAAAAATCAATTAAATAAATCATAAAAATTCTACCAGTCTATCACATATTTTATTATATAATTTGACCATTTAATAATAAATACCTACCGTTTTCTTATAAATACCTACCGTTCTAATTTTTTTGTTGAATCAGGCTTTTTTTTTGATCTCCTAGTTTTGAGCTTTGCTCAAAACGAAGCATACTACGGGAAAGATTTATTAGTAGAAAAAGGAATAATTTGCTGGTCAAAAACCCAACGAAATTTCTTCGCCGCTTATAAACACCCCAAAAAATTTAATCATTCTGAGACGTTGTTATAACGATGGTTCGAAGCAATCCATCTATTTTATCAAACGACTCAACAAAGAAAACTCCTGAGCGGAAACATACGAATGCGAAATAAACTTCCAAGTTATCGACAATTAGATGCCATGGATTGCGGATCAACCTGCTTAAGGATGATTGCTGCCTACCACGGTCGTCGTTACCGCCAGGATACGCTGCGGGAGTTGAGCAACGTGGACGTGGATGGGGTTTCGCTGATGGGAATTTCCGACGCCGCCGAAGCGATCGGTATGCACTCGCTCGGGATCAAAATACCGTACGAGAAATTACTCGACGATTTACCGCTTCCTTGCATCGCACACTGGCGACAGAATCACTTTATTGTGGTCGAAAAGGTCAATAAAAAACACGTTTGGATTGCGGATCCCGCCGCCGGGAAAGTAAAAGTTACCAGAGAAGAATTTATCAAAGGTTGGGCCTCCGACGTAGTGGAAGGCGAACAGGTAGGTATTTTATTACTACTCGAAACGACTCCGGACTTTTACGACCGGGACGGCGAAAAACAAAATAAAGGGAGTTTTAGCTACGTATGGTCTTATCTTTTTAAGTATAAACCTTATTTATTTCAGCTGGTCATTGGTATTTTACTGGGCAGTATTTTACAGATTGCTTTTCCGTTTTTGATGCAGACCCTGGTAGACCACGGGATTACCAACCGGGATTTTGACTACATCGTTATTATTCTGGTCGCTCAATTGGTCCTGTTCTTTAGTCAGATTTCCATCGAATATATTCGCTCGTGGTTGCTGCTCCATATTGGAATTCGGATCAATATTAGTCTGGTTTCTGACTTTCTGATAAAGATGATGAAGCTGCCCATCAAGTTTTTTGATACGCGGCATACCGGAGATATTTTACAGCGAATTTATGACAACCAGCGGATCGAAGATTTTCTGGCGTCGGCTTCTTTGATTACGTTATTTTCCATGATCAACTTTTTGATTTTTGGTGGAATATTACTCTTCTACGATGGAACGATCTTTTTGATTTTTTCGGTGTCTACGGTCGCTTATCTGATTTGGGTTATGTTGTTTTTTGCCAAAAGAAAAGAATACGATTATCACCGCTTTGATCAGTTGTCGGAAAACCAATCTAATTTAATTCAACTCGTCGGGGGTATTCCGGAAATAAAATTACACAACGCCGAAAAGCAAAAACGCTGGGCCTGGGAAAATATTCAGGCAAAACTGTTCCGGTTAAGTTTAAAGACCTTACAACTGGATCAGATGCAACGTTTTGGTGCTTCGCTGATCAACGAATCCAAAAATATTATTATCACTTTCTATGCGGCCAAAGCCGTGATCGAAGGTTCTATGACACTCGGTGGAATGCTCGCCGTACAATACATCATCGGACAACTCAACGCTCCCATCGAACAACTAATCGATTTTTTCCGCTCGGGCCAGGATGCTAAAATCAGTCTGGAACGGATGAACGAAATCCACATCCAGAAAAACGAGGAAGAACCGGGCGCTAACATTAATATTTTACCGGAAGGAGGAGACTTAATTTTAGATAAGGTTACCTTCCAGTACGGAGGACCCCATTCCCCCATAATTCTGCGGGACGTGGACGTCGCATTTCCTAAAGGCAAAACCACCGCCATCGTTGGAACGAGTGGTAGCGGAAAAACTACGTTACTAAAATTACTCTTAAACTTTTATCAACCTTCCAAAGGGGTCGTAAAACTGGGAGAAGTCAACCTGGCTAATCTACAAAACAAACTCTGGCGAAGTAAGTGTGGAGTAGTCATGCAGGAAGGTTTTATTTTTTCCGATACCATTGCTAATAATATTGCTCTGGGCGACACCCGGGTAGACAAAAAACGGTTACTGGAAGCGGTAAAAGTAGCTAATATTCAGTCTTTTGTGGAAGCGATGCCACTGAGTTACAACACAAAAATTGGAGATGATGGCGTCGGATTAAGCCAGGGTCAGAAACAACGATTATTGATCGCCCGGGCCGTCTATAAGAATCCGGATTACATATTTTTTGACGAAGCAACCAATGCGCTGGACGCTTATAATGAAATGGTCATCATGGAAAATCTGGAACAATTTTTCAAAGACCGAACCGTCATTGTAGTGGCCCACCGACTAAGTACCGTAAAAAATGCGGACAACATCATCGTCCTCGAAAGCGGCGAAGTAGTCGAACAGGGAAGCCACACAGAACTGACCGCACTGCGCGGCGCCTACTACTATTTGGTGAGAAATCAATTGGAGCTGGGATCGTAGATGATGAGGATGTTGAATTGTTGATTTGTTGAATCGTTGAATCGTTGAGCATACACTAAAAAATATTTAAATTAATCGCGATAAAAGATGTACACGAAAGAAGGTCTCTGCGCCTCTGCGCGACCCTTTGAAATTACTTTTTTTAAATTATCTAAGTGATACATAAAGTCGAGAATCAGTAAAACAAGTTAGCCAGAAGCCAGAAGCCAAAAAAAAATAGCCAAAAGCAAAAAAACTACATGGAAGAACACGAAAGAATCGAACTCAGAAGTGAAGAGGTACAGGAAATCCTCGGAACGCCACCCGGAAGAGTGGTGAAGTGGGGAACGATTGTCGTGTTACTTTGTGTATTAGTGATTGGCTGGCTGAGCTGGTGGGTAAAATATCCGGACAAAATAAAACTACCGATTAAGTTGGAGGCCATGAGTCCGCCGGTCAAATTGGTGGCGCGGACGGATGGCTATATTGCCAAGTTAGCGGTCAACAACGAAGAGGTAGTCAAGGAAGGAAAATTACTCGCCGTGATTGGTAGTACCGCGGATTATAGCGACGTGTTATTTTTAGATTCCTTAATACGCGTGTATCAGCAAAAAGAAAAGGCAGAGATGTTACGATTAAAGTCGCCGCGTGGATTGTCAATCGGTAATTTGCAAACAGGGTACGCACTTTTTTTAAAAAATTTGGAAGCGTATCAATATGGTAATAACCAGAATTTTGAAAATCAATCCAAGAGTAAATTAAACAGTCAGATTCGAAATCTTAATCAGCAGATAAAAATTCAGAAGGATAAGTTAGAAATATTTTACCGACGACTCAAGACTACTACGGCCAGACAAAGAAGATTGCAACAGGCGTATCTTGATAAAGCGGTTGCCCGTCAGGATCTTGACGCAGTCTCTAACGAAATTGAAGGTATCCGCGAGGAAATTAAAAATAACCGCGCCACGACCGAAAGCTACCGGGGACAGATTGAAGCACTTAAAAGAGATATGGTTAATATCAACAATAATTATAAAGATGATAATAATGATAATCTTATCCAACTCAGAGAAAGCCTCAATCAGGTGCAAACAGAAATTAACGAATGGAAAATGAAATACCTTTTGCCCGCTCCCGTGGACGGAAACGTTTCTTTTTATAACCTGCTGAAAGAGAAACAATACTTCTCAAAGGGCGATGAATTAATGAGTATCATTCCTCCCGGCACGGACAGTATTATCGGTTTCACGTATCTGCCTTCGCTGGATAAAGGAAAAGTCAAAATCGGACAAACCGTTATCATCAAGTTGGCTTCCTACGCCTATCAGGAATATGGTTCGGTCGAGGGTAAAATTGTACACATCGGCAAGGTTTCCCGGAATGCCGGATATCCCGTTTCGATTGCCCTGACCAACGGTCTCTATACTTCTTACCGCCGACAATTGATATTCGATCAGGGCATGGAAGGGACCGCAGAAATTATTACCGACAAAAAACGGTTTTACAGAAAGGTCCTGGAAAATATTATCGGTAATGTGAATGATTTTCAGTAGGAAAAATTCGCAGCCCGATCTGCTTAATCGAATCTTCCTGGTGCGTCGGGATCAAAGTAAATGATAGCTTAGACGAGCTTATTTTGGGATCAAACGATGCACGAAGAAGAAGGATAGCCGTAGCTACCCGACTGATGAGTAAAGAAGTGTGATCTCAAAAGAGGCCGTATAAGGTGTTAGATATTTAGTTCCCGACGCACTAGTCCCATTTATCTTCCTTACCTTTACGCCTATGTTTTTTCTAAAAAAAGAAAACTTCTTATCCTGGTTGTTTTATCTCACTTTGTCCGCATCGGTAACCGGACAAACCCCAAAAATAGTAGACAACATCCAGTTTACAAATCTTAAAAAACTCAATCTGACCTTTCTCCGGCAACTCCTCATCGTCCAGCCGGGCGACACTTTAAATTTAGAAACTCTCGACGCCGACGAGGCGCAACTGCGCCGCCTTTCCGCCGTAGCGACCACCCAACGGCAGATTATTCCACTGGAAAAGGATACCAACCAGGTACAAATTATATTTGAAATCACCGAACGTCGTACCTGGCTTCCACTCTTTGGCGTAGGGGGTATTAAAGATAATTTCTGGTTTTTACTCGGATTGTCAGAGTTCAATCTGGCGGGAAAAAATCAAACTTTGTCCGCACAATTTTTGCTCAATGATGGACTCTCCAACTTTCAGGTATACTACCAAAATCGGCGTATTCGGGGTAGCAAATGGGGATTCAGTGCGGAGATTAAACGGGCCGCTTCCAGGGAGCCTTTATTTTTTCCGGAGGCCACCGTGGAGTACCGTTACGCAAATCTGGGGTTGGGAATGAATGGTATTTACAGCTTTAGTCCCAGTCGGCATCTATCGGCGGGCTTTCAGTTTTTTGAAGAAGATTACTTAAAATTGGGTCCCGGACCCCTGGCCGATTTGCCGGGCCCCGATCGTTTAAAACCGTTAAAGTGGCTGACCAATATTCGCTACGAAAGCAATCAAGTTAACTACGATTATTTTTCCTTGTCCGGACACCAGATCAATGCGAGCTTACAGTGGGTTATTACCTTCGGGGAGCCGCAGCATTTTACCAGTTTGATTTTGGAAGGCAGTAAATACTGGCGGCCTTTTAAGACGGGAAATCTGGCGGCCCGTTTGCGCTTTGGTATTTCTAATAATGACCCTTCACCGTTTGTACCCTTTGTGTTAGATAGTCAATTTAATTTGCGCGGCGTCGGAAATCGGGTAGACCGTGGAACGGCCCAGGTAGTACTTAATCTGGAATACCGGCAGACCCTCTTTGCCTCCGGTGCGTGGGCCAGTCAGGTCGTTTTATTTTCTGATCTGGGAAGCTGGCGCGATCCGGGTGGAAAACTGGGCGATTTGGCAAACAAAGAGCAGTTCCGCCATTTTGTGGGAACGGGTATTCGGATCATTAATAATAAATTCTTTCTGGCAACTTTACGACTGGACTTTGGCGTGGACTTGTATGATGGTAATCAGAGAGGGTTTGTCCTGGGAATGGGACAATATTTTTAAAAATCAAAACGGTACAAAAGAACAGGGAGAATCGACAAACCTCTTTCCAGAATAATGGCTTCCGCTACCGGGTCGTAATAAATATTTCTTTCTCTCAGCGTGAGCGTAGTATTCTGAATATCAAACTGGAAAGTATGGGTCATTTTTTTCCGGTTGAGTTGTAATTTTAAACCCGTATCTAAACGTCTTACGGGCGCCAGCCTTTCGGAAAAAGGATTGTTGACATCATATACCGCCCGGCCGGCCACGACACTGGCATTCAGGTCAATGGGCGTGTAAGGTTGACCCCCCTGGATAATCAACCGGAAATTGACCCCAAAAATATTTCTTTGGTTATACCCGAATTTAAATTCTTTCCCCGCTGCCACGTTAAAATTCAGGGCCTGATCAAACCGGGTCGGAGACTGGGTAATCCGGTCATTGGAAAAACGGGAATGAAACAGGGACAGGGTACTGAGAATATAATAACTACGGGAAAATCGTTTTTCAAAAGTCCATTCCAGACCAAAGTTTTTCGCCGTTCCGAGATTAATCCACTGTTGCGGGCCAATCAGGTTCCAGACGCTCGAAGAGTTGACCTGAGTCAATACACTGATATTGGATTCGGCGACGGGTACATTATACAAATACTGATAATAGACCTCGGTTTTTAAAAAGGTATTTTTACTCAATTTAAAAGTCCAACCCAGTCCGGTGTGTAGTGATTTGATCACATCTAGGTTTTGGTTTCCTTCCACCTTATTTCCTTCCGAATCTCTCCCCTTAACAAAATAATAGGCTTCGTGCAGCAGCTTACTGTGTCGGGATGCACTAGCCGTAAAACTATGTCGCGCGTGTGGTTCCCATCGCAAGGACAATCTTGGCTCAAAAGAATTACTGCGGTTAATACCAAAATAAACACCGTGTATGCCTAAATTTAGCGTAAGATTGTTTTTAAAGCGGTGCTTCCATTGTCCTTGAATTTGTAGGATATCCATATATCCTCTGGCCTCCAGTTCACCGCGTGGCGGTCCCTGCTGTACATTGGGGGATTCCAGGTATTTGTAACCAAAGAAGCGGTGGTTATAAGTTAACCCAAACCGAATTGTAGAACGGGGATTGATCTTTTTCGTATAAGTGCTGCTTACCACAAATCTATTGTTATTGATTGTTTCGAGATAGTCAGCATTAAATTGTAAAACGGGGACAGCATCATTATTGATCACGCGATAAAAGAACCGGTCGTCGGAATAATCCCAATGGCTAAAAGAAGCGGAAGACTTTAAAAAACTATTTTTGGAAAGTGTTAGTTGGTGGGTAATACCGATGAGTCCGAGGCGTCCGTTTTCCCGCCATCCCGGTTCAATACTGCTGGTATCTCTAAGGGTTTTCAGACTTGGATTATTTGCGCTATTGTTGATGCCTCCCAGTCCGTAGACACTGATACTATTTCCCGGTTTGGTAGGAATATGAATCTTAAAAGAAAGATCTTGAAAGATGGGCGGTTGCACATTTTTTCCGATGGGGTTTACACCAAATTTTTTTAATAAAGCGAGCGTACTAAAACGGTAGTTGATCAGATAGGACGCCCCGGAACCGAGCTTTTTAAGCGGACCCTCGGCGGATGCCTCCAGTCCCAGTGATCCGACACTGAGCGAATATTCCCTGGTTTGACTATTCCCTTTTCTAAGTTTTAAATCAAAAATACCACCCAGTGCGTTCCCGTAATCCGCCGGATAGGCACCCGTATAAAAATCGGAGGTGGCCAGGACATTGCTACTTAACATACTGATCGCACCGCCACTACTTCCCAGTGTTGCGTAATGATTAGGATTAGGAATATCCAGTCCTTCCAGCCGCCATAGATTAGTGGTGGGAGAATTTCCTCTTACACTGATGGTATTATTGGCCGGATCGTTGGTACCACTGCTGACCCCCGCGTAGTTGGTGACCATGCGGGCCGGGTCCTGAAAACTGGCCGCGTAACGACTCGTTTCTTCGACCGAAAAAGAACGGGCACTGGCAATGGCCATTTCGTTGACGGGCCGGGCGTGCTCTGGTTTGGCCCGGATGACCACTTCGTTTAGTTTGGCTGTCTGTTCGAGCAGGTTGACATCCAGTACCGTTTCTTTACCCGCAATCAGCAAAATATTCCGTATCTGGGTGGCCTGATATCCGAGGTAACTTATCTGGACGGCGTGCCGACCCACGGGAATTTTTCCCATAAAAAACTGTCCTTTCATATCTGTAATAACGCCCCGTAAATTACCATTTTCCTCCAGCCATACACTGGCACCCGCCAGCGGCTGACCGGAATCCTGATCGCGGACGGTTCCCCGGATACTTTGGGTAATAATACTTTTTTTAGATTGGAGCACCGGGCTTTTTAGTTTGGAACTGAGTTTTTCCAGCGGCTTATTTTCTCTGCGTAAAATGACTTGCTGACCAATTACCTTATAAACGATCCGGGTATTTTTAAAAACGGCTTTGAGTACTTGATCGAGGGGCTCGTTGGAATAGGAAAGGGTGACCGGATTATCGAGTGATATTTTATCCCGGCTGTAAGCGAAAGACAGACCGTAATCGTCTTTTAACGTTTTTAATACTCTGCGAATGGGTTCCGCTTTAACGTCCAGGCTGATGGGTGTATCCAGAAGGTCCTGCGCGTGGATTTTTTCCACACCCCCACAGATCAGTAAAATAAATAATAAAAGGATCGTTCGCAAAGCTTCTTATTTTTAGGATCATTTAAAAAATAAGATATAAAGGTTTGGGTCGGTTAATTTGGTTCTAATCGAGGCGGTGAAAAGCGACTTATGCGGTAGCATAATGAGTTTTTTACCAACGAAGAGTAGAATTAAATTAAGCAGCCAAATGTTATAAGTTATTCTTTTAATGATCCTTAGGTCGTACCGATCTTAAAAATAAGAGACTTTTGGGAGAATACCTTGATAAATTTTAAGATTATTGTTTTGAACGGGACATGGATAGACGTCAGGGTAGTGCCGTAGGCACTAAGTTGTTGATTAGTTGATTAGTTGATCGGTAGATTAGTCACGTAGTATGCAATGCAAACGTAACCATATCTGATGGCCATCTCAAGTTAGCATTAAGCAATGTTTAACCGATCACCAATCAACTGATTAACATTTAAAAAATAAAGATCACTCACAACCTTCTCCCTCCAAAACCACGGTTTCCCCTTTTTTCGTAAAACGAAGATTCATTCCGAAAGCCAAGGCTTCCAGTCCATCTTTAAAACCATCTCTCTTAAAGGTTCCGGTAAACGTACAGTCCGCCAGAGACGGATTTTTCAAACGGATGGAGACCCCGTAAAAGTTTTCCAGCGCGGGAAGGATCGTCGCTAAGGTAGCATCCTGATAGGTAATATTTTCTTTTTGCCAGTTGACGGATTGCAGCGAAATTTCTTTTTCCTTTTCCAGTGTTTGTCCGGTCGTTTGATAAATACCCCGTTCGGTGGGCGTCAAAATCAAAGACCCGTTCTTACCAGTCCGGTCCGCAAAAGAGACTTTACCGGTAAAAACGGTGACGGTCGTTTTCGTAGCTTCATTATTAATATTAAAACTGGTCCCGAGAACCGTGGTAGTCGTATTTTTTGTGAGAATGGTAAAGGGTTTCTGCGGATTTTTAGTCACTTCAAAAAATGCTTCCCCGTCCAGTTGGATACGCCGGGGATCAAAGTCCGCGTGGTAACTGATCTTTGCTCCTTCGTTTAAAGTGATCACCGACTGATCGGGTAGGGTGACCAGGGTACGTGGAGTGGTAGCGGTCGTTTCCACTAATGCCGGGCCGGAAGATTGGGTCGTTTGCCACGCCCAGATGATACCGATTACCAATAATCCGATGGCCGCCACGGCAGAAATAGCCGGCCAGAGACGACGGACCGGAGTCTGCGTTTTGTTGATCACAATTTTCTCTTCGCTAAGTATTGTTGCTGGTGACGACAAAGAGGTGTTTTGCCCGGTAGCTGCCAGAAATTGCTCAAAGGCCCGATCCGTATTCACGGTAACGGGTGCTTCGTAATTTTCGGCGATTTCCCACCCCGCAATGATCTCCGCGTAAATATCCTGATGTTGCGAACTGGCGGCGAGCCATTCGTTCAGGCGGTCCTGTTCTCCGGCGGACAACTGGCCCGTCAGAGATTGGTGAATCAACGGTATATATTGATCTTCTGTCATGATCGGTTTGGGAATATTTATCCCAAAATTTAATTATTTTTTCAATTCTGCTACCATCAGGACGTTTAAAAGTCCGTTACCCCTAATACTAAGTTCGATTATTTTTTATAACGCTTCTTAATTTTTTCAGGGCGGTGGTAATATGCGCTTCGACGGTTTTGATGGAAACGCCGAGTTGTTTGGCTATTTCTTTATTAGACAGTTGTTCTTGGCGGCTAAGCAGAAAAACACTCCGGCACTTGGGGGATAATTGGTCGATTGTTTGATGAATTAACTGTTCTAATTCGCTGTTTTCCAGTTGTTTAGCGCCGTCCGGTTGCGTGGTGGCCGCGATGGAAAGAATGGTATCGGTACCGACTATCCGCATTTTTTTCTGTTTACGAATATCGTCCAGACAGGCGTTTACGCAACTACGCCGGAGGTAGGCTTTGAGCGAAAGTTTGATATTTAGCTGATCTTTCTGTTTCCAGAATTTCAAAAAAACATCCTGCACCAAATCTTCGGCGCGTCCATGATCGCGAATCATCCGGTGGACCACTTGCACCATGCCGGCAAAGTGTCGTCGGAAGATAATCTCCATCGCTTTGGTATTGTCCGTATTCAGTAAATCCAAAAGCTGCTGATCCGTGTAAGGTGGCTGACTCAAAGTGGGTAAAATTTTTTTGGGAAAGATAGCGTTTTTTGTTTAATTGAAATCGGTTTACTAGACGAGAATGATTAAACAGGCACCCAAACAACTTTTTTAAACGTCAATTTCTCCCCGCAAATACGTTTTCGCCTGACCGTATAGAAGCACCCGGTTTCCTTCGATGGCACAGACCAGTTTTCCGCCTCTTTTAGATATTTGCCTGGCGGACAAAGTTTCTTTTTTCAAGATTTCGGACCAGTAAGGCGTCAGCATCGTATGAGCACTTCCCGTGACGGGATCTTCGTTAACACCACTTTGCGGAAAAAAACAACGGGAGACAAAATCCACTTCTTTACCCGGTGCACTGACTACCAGGCCCCGGCTTTTGAGTTGCGCAATTTTTGTAAAATCGGGACGGATATTTTCGAGCGCTTCCTGATTTTCTAGAATAGCGAGATAATCAGATTTTCCTTTCAACACTTTTTTGGGCGTGATACCAAGTCCTTCGTTGATCAGCACATTTCCACCAATTTCTTTGGGCACATCGAGTGGAAATTCCATCCGCATTCCGGGCGCAATTTTAGTGACGGTGAGTATACCACTTTTAGTATGGAATAAAATACCAATACCGTCGTGGTTAAGTTCTTCGAACAGAACGTGGGCCGTAGCCAGGGTAGCGTGACCGCAAAGATCTACCTCGGTAGTGGGCGTAAACCACCGCAAATTATAGCCGTCTTCTCCGGGAATAAAAAAGGCGGTTTCGGACAGATTATTTTCGGCGGCAATGGCTTGCATCTTCTCGTCCGGCAACCACTTGTCGAGGGGACAAACCGCAGCGGGATTACCTTTGAAAAGTTCTCCGGTGAAGGCGTCGACTTGAAAGATTTTTTGCATTGTATTTTTAGATTGAAAAAGAAAAACTATAAGCAATGTCTTCAACGAACCTGTATGCTTACAGAGGATGGTCAATCATTCAATATTCGATATCGGACATTAAATATTCAGTATTTATATTACTTCAATAATCATTTTATTCTTTTTACCATTATCTAAGAACAAGTAGCGGTCGTGAAGTAAATCCGCTGTACTAACCTGTACGTCTTCGCTCGTTGCTTTTACTTTATTAATAGAAATTGCATTGTTTTTAATCGCTCTTTTCGCGGCACTCTTCGACTCCAAAATAGTCGTTTGCTCCGTTAGTAATTCCACAATTCCGAGAGAGGCGGTAAGCGCTGATTTAGGAATTTGGTAAGATGGAATTTCTTTGGCAATAGCGGTCAGTGTTTTAAGGTCAAGTTGTTTGACCATTTCTCCGTCTACTTTTTTATTAAATATTAATTCAGACACTTTTAATACCGATTCAAAGTCCTCGTCTGAGTGTACCCGCCGGGTCAACTCTTCGGCCAATATTTTACCGAGTGTTTGCGGATCATCCGCGTATTCTTTTTCCAGCGCTTCCACTTCTTCCTTTGATTTAAGGGTAAAATAGCGGAAAAAAGTTGGTAAGTCGTCGTTATCTGCTTTTAACCAGAATTGGTAAAACTGGTACGGGGTCGTCTTCTCCGGATCAAGCCAGATATTGCCCGCCTCGGACTTTCCAAATTTGGTGCCGTCGGTTTTAGTCAGCAGTGGAGTCGTCACCGCGTACGCTTTTTCACTCAGGTTACGACGAATAAATTCCGTTCCCGATGTGATATTCCCCCACTGATCCGAGCCACCCATTTGCACCCGGCAACCGTACTCTTTGAATAAGTATTGAAAATCGTACGCCTGTAATAATTGGTAACTAAATTCGGTAAACGAAAGACCGGTTTCCAAACGATTTTTAACCGAATCTTTGGACATCATATAATTGACCGTCAACGTTTTTCCAACGTCCCTTAAAAAATCGAGTACGTTCATTTCTTTATAAAAATCCAGATTGTTGGCAAGGATAGCCTTGTTGTCACCGTCGGTAAAATTGAGGAATTTTTCCATCTGTTTTACCTGGTGCTGAAGGTTGTTGTCCAATTCGTCGAAAGACTTTAACTGGCGCTCTTTATCCTTACCCGAAGGATCACCGATTCGTCCCGTGGCACCGCCCATGAGGACGATGGGTTGATGACCACTTTTTTGTAAAAGGGTCAATAGCATAATCTGTACATAATTTCCGATGGTCATAGAAGGGGCCGTGGGATCAAAGCCGATATAACCAATCATTTTACCCGCGCGAAACGCTTCTTCCACGCCCGGCGTTAAGTCTTTTAACATTCCCCGCCACCGTAATTCTTCGAAAAAATCCATAGTCGTTTTTTGATTGCCTGTTAGCTGGTTAGCGGTTGACCGGCTGGCCTCCTGCTAACGTTTAGTGAAAGAATTGCGCGAATCAAGGTTTGAGGATGCTGTTGGCCATTTGCCATTGGCTATTTGCTTCACTCGACCGCGATAAAAGGGGCCCAAAAGCAATCTCACCTCATTCTTAACGCACATTAATACTACCCGTTTGATAAACGAATAATTCGCAAAAGTATAAAAAATGCGGGGTACTTGCGCCGAAATAAAAAATTGAGGTAAAAGTTTCTCCAAAAAAAACTATTTTGCGATAATTAGAGACTGTACGATTAAGTGTGTCATTTGGCATCCCGCGTTTTGTATTCCGGAAGGAAAGCTGGCACGCTGACACATTTTGGAGGACAGTCTCGATAATTACTTAACCATTGTTCAGGACCTTGAACGTATTGCTACCACCTCATTACGGTAACCGACGGTAGAAACGCTTCAACAACTCAACGATTCAACAATTCAACAAACACCTTGAATTTCCCCTATTTCATGGCCCGGCACGTAGCCGTTGCGGGTAAAAAATCCTTTTCCCGCCTCATCATTCGCATTGCGATTGTGGCGGTCGCGTTGAGTATGACGGTCATGATTGTTTCTACGTCGCTCATCCGGGGATTTAAAACGGAAATTAGTCAGAAGATTTTTGCTTTCTGGGGACATATTCATATCACGGATACCAATATTACCCGTAGTTTTGAGTCTGTACCGATTGAAGGAGGAACGGAAATAATTGATAAAATCAGCAGTCTGGAAAACGTCGAATATTTTTCGGAAAAGACTTTTTTAAATATTCCCATGGGTGATGAAATGGTACAGGTCAGAACCAAAGGTGGGGTCCGGCACGTACAGGCTTTCGCCCAGATCGGCGGTATTATTACCCACAAAAAGGAATTTGAAGCAATCGTGCTCAAAGGTGTAAGTACCGATTTTGACTGGGAAAATATGCGGGACTATATGGTAGCGGGGGAGATGCTGAAATTTCCCGACGGCGAGGTGTCCGAAGATATGATCATTTCTCAATCGACTGCCAACCGATTAAAACTCAACCTTAAAGATAAAATCAGAATCAATTTCATCCGGGGCAAAAAACAAGTCATCAAGCGTTTTCAGATTTGTGGTATTTACAAAACCGGACTGGAGGAATTTGACAAGGTTTTTGCACTGACCGATCTGCGACACGTCCAGGAATTACTCGGCTGGTCGGAAAATGAGGTAGGTGGCTTTGAAGTTTTTATCGACGATATCGACGACCTGGGTCCGCTCAACGAATATATTTACATCGAAGAACTGCCCAAAAATTTATTTTCACAAACCATCAAAGATAAGTTCCCTAGTATCTTCGAGTGGCTGGGATTGCAGGACATTAACGAAGTGGTGATTCTGATTTTGATGATTATCGTCTCAGTGATTAATATGATTACGGCGCTGATGATTTTGATTCTGGAGCGGACCAACATGATTGGTATTCTCAAGGCGATGGGTTCGAGTAACTGGGATATTCGGAAAATATTTTTATACTATGCGGGCTATATTGTGGCGATGGGTTTATTTTGGGGAAATTTATTCGGTCTCGGACTTTGCCTGGCGCAGCAACATTTTGAATTCATTACGCTCAGCGAAGCGGACTATTATTTATCTACCGCACCCATCGAAATTAACTGGTGGACCATTTTATTTCTAAATTCAGGAACCCTGTTGTTGACTGTTCTGGTATTAATTATCCCAACTTATCTGATCACGCGGGTAAGTCCGGTGGAGGCGATTCGGTTTAAATAGGGAATATTGAATGTTGAATTTTCAATTAGGAATATTGATTTGTTGACCACTGACTATCTCTGATAAACATGGACCGTTGTTGCACAAAATCAATATTCTTCAATCAACATTCAGCATTCAATATTCTCTTTTCTCTTTAGTAATAAATTTCTCCCGTAGATTCTCCCACGTAAAATGGCAGCGTCCAGCCAACCTTTAATCCAATCAACAAGTCCAGTCTTTTATCGGTATCGGTACGCATTTCATCAATATTATAGTTGCGTCGATTTTGGGTAAAACCCTGAATAAATTCCAGTCCAAAAGTAAAGTTGACCAGTTTATTATTGCCTAGTAATTGGTAGCCGACGAATTGACGGAAGGCCAGGCCATTGGTCAGGCGGTCGTAACCCTTGGCGTAGTCGCCTCTGATTTGGTTGACGATATTGGACGGGTCCTGTTGCAGTCGGATTTTATGTTGTAAAAGACCCGCGCCGAGCGTGACCCGTAAACCGGATCTGGTATTGTTGGAAGAAAAAGCAAATATTTTTCCGATGTGTCCTCCGATGTAAAGACCTCTTTGTGCCCGTCGCAGCTCGGTGGCAATAGAAAGGCTGTTGCCGAAGATAAAACCATTATTGGCCAGTCCACCCAAAATATCTTCTTTGACCTCATTACCAAAATGAAAATCTCCTTTCCACCCGAAGATCAAGTTGTTTTTCTCCGTAATATAATCCATTCCGGTACCGAGGCTAAAAGTGGTTCCAAAGCGGTTGGCAAGATCACCGCCAGGTATCCCCGCACCGAATTGAAAATTTATGGCCAGGATATTACCCAGGTTTTCCCGTTCGTCTTGCGTGTAAATATCTGACATACAGGAAGTTATAAAAATAAGAGAAAGTATTAGCTGGAGGGTTTTCTTTTGCATCTGACAAATTTATGCTATTTTTGCGCCGCCTCAAAACGAAGTGGAAGACAAATTTACCATTCCGCTCATTGAATACACGAGTAAAGGAGTTGATTGACTTAATCGCTTAAAAATTAACTTTTCGTAATTCCTAAAAGCCTGTCTGCAACATCCCCATATTTGTACCGTATGGTATATATAGTGTATTTTAAAAACCCTATACTTTTCAATTTCATAGCATAAATCACACAAAAATGAAAAAGATTTTAATTACCGGAGCAGCCGGATTTTTAGGTTCACATCTATGTGATCGTTTTATCAAAGAGGGATACCACGTCGTGGGAATGGATAACCTGATTACGGGTGATATCAAAAATATCGAGCACCTTTTTCCCCTTGAACAATTTGAATATCATCACCACGATGTGAGTAAATTTGTGCACGTTCCCGGTAATCTGGATTATATACTGCACTTTGCTTCTCCCGCCAGTCCAATTGACTATTTAAAAATGCCCATTCAGACCATGAAAGTGGGTGCTTTGGGAACGCATAATCTGTTAGGTCTTGCCAAAGAAAAAGGCGCCCGCATGCTGATTGCTTCGACGTCCGAAGTATACGGAGATCCGTTGCAGCACCCACAGACCGAAGAATATTGGGGTAATGTAAATCCAATCGGACCCCGTGGTGTGTACGACGAGGCCAAGCGTTTCCAGGAAGCGATTACGATGGCTTATCATACTTTTCACGGTGTTGAAACCCGCATCGTTCGTATTTTTAATACCTACGGACCAAGAATGCGCGTCGATGACGGTCGGGTAATGCCAGCATTTTTCTCTCAGGCCATTCGTGGTGAAGGTTTGACCATTTTCGGCGACGGCAGCCAAACGCGATCTTTCTGCTACGTAGATGATTTGATCGAAGGCATCTACCGTTTATTACACAGTGATTATACGCAGCCGGTAAACGTTGGAAATCCGCACGAAATTACGATGACGCAATTCGCGGAAGAAGTAATGGCGATGGTTGGAAATTCTGATGCTACCCTGACGTACCACCCACTGCCACAGGATGATCCTAAGAAAAGAAGACCGGACATCAGTCGTGCGAAAAAGATTTTAGATTGGGAACCACAAGTTTCCAGGGAAGATGGAATGAAGCGTACGTACGAATACTTTAAGACGGTGGTGCCTACAACGCACGCGATAAAATAAGTTCTGTTGAAGTGTTGAATCGTTGATTTGTTGAATTGATTTTGGAGTAGGAATACGTATTTTAGGATTGTTCAATTAAGTGTGTCTCTGGCCACCCGCACCTCGGGTCCTGAAGGAAGCCAAAACGCGCAGACACACTTGAGGGAACATCCCCAAAAAATTAAGTATTAATTTTTTTTCTCTCAAAATGATTTAATAAGTTATTCAACGATTCAACGATTCAACGATTCAACGATTCAACGATTAAAAAAATCAACAATTAAAAAAAAATGCATCACATTCTCGTTACCGGCGGCGCCGGATTTATAGGATCTCATTTAATTCGTTTATTGGTTAATAAATATCCGGATTATCATATTGTCAATCTCGATTTGCTGACCTACGCCGGAAATCTTGAGAACCTGACGGATATTGAAAAGAAAGATAATTACACCTTTGTCAAAGGCGATATTGTCGATGAGCAGTTTCTTGATAAACTTTTTGGCGAATACGACTTTGACGGCGTGATTCACCTGGCGGCGGAGTCGCACGTGGACCGGTCGATTAAAGATCCGATGTCTTTTATCAAAACCAATATTATCGGAACGGTCAACCTGCTCAACGCAGCGCGGAAAGCCTGGGGGGACAATTACGATAAAAAGCGTTTTTACCACGTTTCCACCGATGAGGTATATGGCACACTGGGCGAAACCGGATTTTTTACGGAAGAAACTTCCTACGATCCGCGTTCTCCTTACTCCTCTTCCAAAGCCAGTTCTGATCACCTGGTACGCGCTTACCACCACACCTACGGAATGCCCATTGTAGTGAGTAATTGTAGTAATAATTACGGACCTTACCAGTTTCCGGAAAAACTATTACCCTTGTTTATTCACAATATCAAAAACAAAAAGGCACTGCCCGTTTACGGTGACGGAAAATATACCCGTGACTGGTTGTGGGTAGAAGACCACGCCATTGCGATTGATAAAATTTACCACGAAGGCCGTAACGGTGAAACGTATAACATTGGTGGTAACAACGAATGGAAGAATATTGATCTGATTCACGCCCTCTGTGAGATCATGGACGATCTGCTGGACCGCGACGAAGGTTCCAGTGCCGGATTGATCACCTACGTAACCGATCGTCCCGGACACGACCGTCGCTACGCCATCGACGCTTCCAAGCTGATGAACGAGCTGGGTTGGGAACCAACGATCAAGTCCACCGAAGGTCTGCGAAAAACCGCCGAATGGTATTTACAAAACAGCGAATGGCTGGACAATGTGACCAGCGGAACTTACCAGCAATATTACGTCAAGCAATACGGTAGCGAAGTATAGAAGAAGATGATTTTAAATAGAATAATGACTAGAAAGAACCAGTTCGCAAGAGCTGGTTCTTTTTTTACGTGTGAAAACCCGGTAAGTAACCTTATTAATTCTTCCTCAAAACATTATTAATTCTTCCTCAGAACATTATTAATTATTCCCTACCTTTAGCAAAAAAAACATGCTACAGTTTCTCTCCTTTCTCCTTTTCACCGGATTCGTGGCCGCCTACGCTACCTGGCAACTCCGCAAAGACCAACTTAATAGTAAAGACGGATATTTTTTGGGAGGTCGTAGTCTGACGGGATTTGTCATTGCCGGATCGATGTTACTGACCAATATTTCGACGGAACATCTGGTGGGAATGAACGGGTCTGCTTATAAAAACGGAGCGATCATCATCGCCTGGGAAGTCACTTCCGCATTGGCGTTGATTGCGGCAGCGGTTTATTTTATTCCCAAATATCTGAGTATGGGGTTGACGACGATTCCGGAATTTTTGGAAAAAAGATTTGATCGGTTTACGCGGACGGCCATTGCATTTTTATTAATTGTCTCGTTTGTAAGTACCTTGTTGCCGATTGTGCTGTATACCGGTGCGTTGAATATCGAAAGCTTGTTTGGTGTATCCGATATGCTGGGTGTGACGAGGGATCGGGGTTTGTTGATTACCATATTATTAGTAGGAATTCTGGGAAGTATTTACGCCATATTTGGTGGTCTGAAAATGATTGCGCACACCGATACGATCAATGGTTTTGGCTTATTGGCGGCGGGACTGGCCGTGCCGTTTTTAGCACTTTGGGATATTGGAGGCGGAAGTATTTTGGTGGGATTTAATGCGGTGATGGACAAGGTGCCGGAAAAGTTTGCGGTCATTAGTAACGAGCCTTCCGTAGGACCGGGATCGAGGGATGCTATTTTACCCTTCTCGGTTTTATTTACGGGACTGATGATTAATCAATTGTATTTTTGGACGATGCACCAGTCGATTATTCAGCGGGCGCTGGGAGCGGTGAGTTTGAAAGAAGCGCAAAAAGGATTACTGTTTACGGGTGTTTTAAAAATTCTGATTCCGTTGGTGATTGTGTTGCCGGGCATTATTGGGTTTTATTATTTTGGAAATGCCTATTACGACGAGCCTGATTTAATTTATCCGATGTTGATTAAAAAAGTATTGCCGGTTTGGATGACTGGTTTTTTTGTGGCGGTGGTCGTCGGTGCAGTTTTGAGTACTTTTAATTCGGCGTTGAATAGTGCCGCGACGGTTTTTAGTCTGGATATTTATCAGCAGTATATTAGTCCCGATGCCAGTGAAAAGAAGTTGGTTCGGATTGGAAAAATAGTTTCAGCGGTGCTGGCGGTTTTTGCGATCGGGATTGCTCCTTTCGTTGCGAATGCATCCGACGGACTCTACCAATTATTACAACAACTCAATGGCATCTTTTTTATTCCAATGGCATCGGTCATTATCGCTGGTCTTTTTATTCCGCAAATATCCGCACCGGGAGCCAAGGCGGGGTTAGTATTTGGTCTTTTGTTTTATATTATTTTAAATCTGATCGTTCGGGTGGATGTGCATTTTGTCCATCTGTGGGGAATTGAATTTATTTTAAATATCGGGGTGATGCTGCTGGTGTCGCAACGGTATCCGGTGTTGGACCGATTTGTGATTCAAGATGTGGGAGCGGTAGCAATGGAGCCGTGGCGGTATACGAAGGTGATGAGTGCAGGACTGGTAGTAGTGACGGTATTGATTTATATTTTCTTTGGGATAAGGTAGGCTTTCGAGGTGTTAATACAGTCAGGAGTGTTTGAATGAACAGTCCCGATTCTACGTAAAAATTGTCCAAAAATGACAAGCATTTTATTCTTGAAGGCTTTATTTTTAAACTAAAAATATATGGCTAATCAGACCCAGATGAATCGGTACAAAAACTTGCTGGTTTATTTAAATAAAAATTTTAAAGAGGAAATTAATATTCCCACGGTGGAAGAGATTTGTTATTATTCTTACCGGAATATTAACCGGATTTTTGAGGCTTTACACCACGAAACGATTGGTAAATATATCAAGCGATTACGCCTGGATAAGGCAGCAGAATTTTTAAAATATTCTAATCATACCATTTCTGAAATTGCGGAAGAAGTTGGGTTTGGAGATATTGCTTCTTTCAGTAAAGCATTTAAAAACAGATTTAATTGTTCTCCCTCTGCGTTTAGAATCAGTCAGCATGCGATGAGTGATCTGCAAAAAATAGATTCAGATTTTGGTACGAATGAGCCGTTGGTTGCGTTGAAATTTGAGGTAGAAGTTTTACCGGATTTTCATATACTCGGCCTGGAATATAAAGGTTCTTATCAGGATGTCAGAGGAATTGAGGAAACCTGGAAAAAGCTGGAGGGGTACGCTATTCAAAATGGTTTAATCAATTCGGACACCATTTTTTTGGGTGAAATCTTAGATGATGATGCCATCACGGAGGTAATTTATTGTCGGTATACCGCTGCGATTATTTTAAAAAATACCAAAGAATTTTTGCCCGAGGGTCTGTTTATTACCAAACAAATAAAGCGTAAAAAGTACGCTAAATTTATCCACCGGGGTCCGCATGAGCATATCGACGATACGTATAAACTAATATATGGAAACTGGATGCAGCAGGTAAAACTGGATTTCCTGGATGCGCCTACTTTAGAGTTTTATTTAAATGATCCTGCCGATACTCCGGCCGACAAATTACTTACCGAAATTTATATTCCTGTTGTTTAATGCAATATTGTGGTAACTTTTGATCAATCAATACTTGTCCTCAATTATGAAGTTGATGAGCGTTGTTTGCCCGTTAGCTAGTTGGCTTCCTTTTATCGTGGAATGGCTCAGAAGAGCGCGAACCAGCTAACAGCCAAATAGCAAGCGATATGACTTATGAAAAGTAATTAATGAACTTCTCTTAAATTTTCTTTTCTGCACAAGCTTATTTTTTTTGTCCAAAACTGACAAACCACCTGGACGTCTTACCCACTACCTTTGTATTGATACTTTTCAAAACAGATAAATTGTTGCTAGAAGGGTATTCGTTATTTTTTCCTCCAAAATCAATTTTAACCGATGGCTTTTAAAATTAAATATTTAATTCTTTTCGCGTTGTCTCTATTGACGACCAATCGGGCATTGTCGCAAATTACCACGGAGCAACTTTCCAAAAATTGGGTATTTGAAAAATATACGTATCTGATATTTTCGGAAGCTCTTGGTGAAAACGAGCAGAATGACTATATTTTGTTAAAGGAAAATGGATCATTTGAGTCTGTTTCTGAAGGAGTATATGATTCTGGAAATTGGTGCTTAGATGCGCAGGAAAAGAAAATCTATCTGACCGAAGAAACTGGAGGAGAAGCCTTAGTTTTTATTATTTATAAATTAAAAAGGAACAGTCTGATCTTAATGATTGATGACCCTTCTGATTCGGATGCACCATATTTAAAAATTCACTTTAAAACCAAAAAACAATGAGTTTTGCAAAGTTAGTTACTCTGCTGGAAACCTCCCCGTTCATGGAATATATTGCGCTGTTTTTTATATTCAATTTGTTAATCGTAGTAGTAGAAATAATACTGGATTTAGTAAATGGGAAAGTAAGACGCTGGAAAGATTCACTGGCCAATTTTTGTATTTTTTTGGTAAATCAATTACTGGAAAAAAAACCTCGTGGGGATCATTGGAATTGTGGCATTGATGCCATTTCATTATCTCTCGCCTCTGGAAATTCCGGCAACGTGGTGGTCCTGGGTCCTGGCTGTTTTGGCAGCGGATTTTACCTACTATTGGATGCACCGGATTGAACATCAAAGTCGGATTCTTTGGGGCAATCACAGTGTACACCATTCTTCGGAAGATTATAATCTCAGTGTATCCTGGCGACTTAGTTGGGTCGAACCGTTGATCGAATGGATATTTTTGATACCAATGATACTGATTGGTTTCTCGCCGTTTCAGGCGTTGGTGGGATTGATTTTGGTCGCTCAGTATCAAACCTGGATACACACGGAACGGATAGGCAAGTTGGGTTGGAGATTAAGAGGCAATAAAAGAAGAACTAAAACAATAAATCTCCGTATAAAACAATATATTCTTCGGGTGGGCCCACCCCCTTGAATTCGACCGAAGGTCTGTGCATGCCCGCCTAACAGCGAGCAAAACCAACACCAAACTCCTGACGAAATCTATAACTCGTACAGCTTCGCCACCCTAACCTACCTGCCGGCAGGCAAGCGCAGAAAAACTCCCACTTTAGTTATGTATAAAATCAAAAAAAAGCGCGCTGTGAATTCACGTAAGTTGAAATTGATAAAAAATCCTGCGTCAACCTGGCCACAAGGCAATAAATTATTTTCAAAATAATAAATAAAACACAAGTAATTTTAAATAAAATACCAGCTTAGAAATCCTTCAGAGATTCCTGGTTGCAAACCTCCCATTTCTTCATTTCCCCAATTCTTCATTTTATCATTTTTCCATGTTCCCATGTTCCCATGTTCCCATTTCTCCATTCCCTCCTAATGCAACGCCGCTCTTATCTCCAACCCATCAATAATTTCCCCTTCCTTTTCTACCCACCAGGCCAGGCGATCGTACACCTGTTTTTCCGGAAAATACTCCAGTGCCATTTTAACAAAAACGTGCCCATGCTTTGCTTCCGAAGCCCAGAGAATTTTATAGAAGCGGTGTAAATCCGGCGTCTCCTGTGCTTCCGAAACCATCCGGAAACGTTCCGCCCCCCGCGTTTCCACCACTGAGGCAACGAGCAGTCGATCCAGAAATCGCTCCTCCCGACCCGAGTGACAAAGCTTTAATAATTCCTTTAAATACGGATCGGCGCCAATAGAATGCACCATCGGCACATTATGCGCGACCATCAGTTCGTACACCTGCTGGAAGTGCTCCAACTCTTCGATACCCGTGGCAATCAGATCGGGAATGATCGCGGTGCGGTCGGGATATTTAGCCACAAAGCTCATCGCCATCGCACTCGCTTTACGCTCACAATCGAGGTGATCCTGCAAAAAAGCCGGAAAATCGTTCATCACCGCCGCAATCCATTCGGGCTTGCTGGCCACCGCTAAATCAAGATTAAGTTTCATATCGTATCAAATTTTTGTCAAAGATAACCATTCGGTTAGATTTCGGGGCGATATTAACGAATCTTTAGACCAGCCTTCAAACAGTTTCCTCTCTTTTTGTATATATTGACTGTAAGAATTTTTTTGAAATGAAATTAAATCGGATACTGACCTTATGGATATTGCTAATTACGCTATCACCCGCAATGGTGGCGCAGTGTGGTACGGATAGCACTCAGATTACCATCCATATCCGTACGGATCAGTACGCGGTCGAAACTTACTGGGAGCTCACGGGGCTGACGGATACGTTTGGTTTGATCGCAGAAGGAACTCTTCAAAACAATAATTTTTTATATACCTGGAATTATTGCGTGCCTGACAACGATTGTACTTCCTTTACTATTTATGATGAATTTGGGGACGGAATTTCTGCGCCGGGTTTTTATAATATTTTAGTTGATGGACAGGAAGCAGCGTTTGGTACTGCTTTTGGTAGCGAAGAAACGACCACCCTTATTTGTGATGCGGGACAAAACTGCGCCTCCGCCATTGCTACTCAGCTCGATACTATTTATACCACCTCTTTTGAAAATAGCTATTACCAATTCAACGCGGATACCACCGGAATTTTTACGATCTCTACTTGCGGACTGAATGATTGTGATACTAAAATTTGGGTCTACGGAGAATGTCCGGCCACCACACCTCCGGATGATAATACCGGAACTATTTTTTACGATGATAACGAAGGAGGGTGTGGTTTGCAGGCTAGCGTAAATGCGTTGTTGAACAACGGGTCTGAGATGTTTATTAGAATTGGTACGGCAGACGGAAATTGTCAAGATAATATCAACTGGCAAATTACCTACGAGGGGCCGGTAGCGGGATGTACCGATCCGTCGAGCTGTAATTATAATGCGGTGGCCACCGTAGATGATGGTTCGTGTCTTCCCCAGGATGATCCGGACTGTCCCGAGGGACCGGACCTGGAAATACAGGAAGAGGTGCTGCGGAATACGCTTTACCTCGACCAGGAATTTGCGGAAGAGGATAATTGTTTTATCAACGAAGGTTGCCTGCGGGGATACGGGATGCGGGACGTTATCAGATTTGCGACGCACTTCAAAAATGTAGGAGCATTTGATTATTACGTCGGGGAGGAAACGGAGGACAATGACCTTTTTAGTTTTGATAATTGTCACGCACACTACCACTACGAAAGCTACGCGGAGTATCTGCTGGTGGATTCGTTTAGTAATATAATTCCAATTGGACACAAGGCCGGTTTTTGTGTGACAGATCTGGAATGTAATGGAGGTGGTACGCCAAAATACGGTTGCGAAAATATGGGCATATCGGCGGGCTGTGGCGATGTTTACAGCGCGGGATTGGATTGTCAGTGGATCGATGTGACGGATGTGCCCGACGGAGCTTACACGATTGTGGTCCGGGTTAATTGGTTAAACGTGCCCGACTTTAATGGTCAGGTTGAAACCCGTACGGATAATAATTGGGCGACCGCTTGTGTGATATTAGATCGCTCTTCGGGCATTTTAGAAATGAAAGTGGAAACGGATTGCGCCCCCTATACCGATTGCGCGGGTGTACCATTTGGATTATCCACCGTAGACTGCGCGGGAAATTGTGGTGGTTCCGTATTACGGGGTGATTTGAATAATAATGCGATTCAGGATATTACGGATGCTGAATCTTATATAGCGGATATTCTGGGACACGATATTGTTGCGACTCCTTGCAACGATCTGAATGGAGACGGTCGTATTTCGGTATACGACGCGGCGTTGATCAACGATTGTGTTAACTACGCCAGCGGTCATATTCACACGGGAGGCGTAGCACACGAGCACTGCGATTTTCCTGCGGGTCTTTTAAATCCCAATCATATTGTCACACTGAATATTTTAGATCACAATCCCGCCGAAAATTATATCGACATTGGAATTGCAAATTCAACCACGAATATTGTTGGATACGAATTTTCGGTAAGTGGGATCATGATGACCAACGTAGAAAGTCTGACCGAAGAACTGACAGAACCGTTCACCGTACAGGGAAATTTTGCGGGAGAAATTATCGGCCTTTCTTATCCCGATTCTGCCTTACAAAAAACGTTGGAACCCCAGCCACTTTGCCGGATATATTATTCTGCGACTACCGAAACAGAAATTTGTATTTCCGAAATTCGTGATATTATTAATGGTGATTACGAACAAACTATATCCGCTATTGGTGGGGAATGTATCTTGTTAACCAGCACCAAAACATTTACGGAACACCTGGAAATACGGGTACAACCCAACCCATTTTTTACCCAGACGGAACTGGTCATTCAGTATCCAGATGATGTCGAATTTGATCTACATATTCTGGATGTGAATGGACAGGTAGTACAAAATTACGGAAAGGTTCGTCCCGGTTCGGTAACGATTGGGCGGAGAGATTTAGCACCGGGTATTTACTTTTTTGAACTGACGAGTGGGGTAGTGCGGAAAGTTGGACGGTTGAGTGTTTTCTAGAAAAGTTATAAGAACAGGCTGACAAAAAAAGTGTATCAGCCCATCCTTATTATCTAAGAAACCTAATTGCTAATTTGCCACCATTTTTCCATTCGCAACCCGTACGCCATCCTGGTGGAATTCGTAGAAATACAAGCCAGCCGTTAATCCCTTTCGGTGGAACTGAAATTGCTGCTCACTACTGATCAATCGTTTTTTTCTAACCAATCGGCCAACGCTGTCGTACAGTAAAAAATCTACGTTTCCCGATGGAAACTCTTCAAACTTAAAAGTCGTAACGTCCCGGAATGGATTCGGAAAAACAGTTAATTTTAAGTGATTCGATAATAAATTATCCGTGTAGACGGTCGTAGGTTCAAATGGTTCTCCAATTTCGAGAAATGTCTCGTTGGTAATCACCGGTTCGTTAAAATCAAAATAGATAGCGGCTTCGTTGTAAATCATCGTACCGATAGGATTGTCGATCTGTTGCTGAATTTTATACTTAAAAAATCCGTTTGACCCTAATTGATTGGTCGTAGAATCGGGTAAGAGAATATCATTAAAGGTAGCTTTAAGTACACCCGCCTCATCTATTGTGTATTCGTAAGTATGACTGGAGGCACCCATCTGAAGCGATGTAATATCCAGGTTTTCTGAAATGGTATCTCTGACGACGACGGTAAACGCCGTATCCGTTCCCGTATTCTGAAATCGAATTTTGTAATCCAGATCCACATTTTGCCAAATATAATGTTCGTCGCCGTAACCCTTCGGAAAAGCCTGCTTGTCATTCGGATCGTAGGCACCGATATTTTCCTGACAGTCAGTAGATAAATAAAAATTGCCGTCATTTTGGCTAAACATATTGAAAAAACCTATTGGGAAAATAGTCGTACCACAACCTTCAATGGCGGCCGTTGGCAGGCTGTTGGTAGGATGGCCTTTGGATTGTTGGGCAATAATGCGGTAAGTTGATCCACCATTCGAATAACCGTCAGGAACTACCGTAGACTGACCAGCATTTAATGAGAAATCATCCTGGTGAATCATGATTTCATCTTCGATGACGATATATTCCAGGACTTCCTGCATATTTCCAATTCCGATATTTTTAATCTGAAAACGGACAGAGTCGATGTCACAATCTGCCTCTACCACGATACTACTACCGTCCCAGTCGGCCGAAGAAGGAAGACAGATAGAATCCGGAAATATATGAGCCTCCGTACAGTGCGTCTGCCCTAAGATCGTGTTATCACAGTCCAATAACACATTGATCTTAAAGCTTCCGCATTCATTTGGTTCTAAGGTTCCTACATTAAAAGTAAAGGTATTATTTTCCTGATTCGACCACATCAAACTGGAAGAGAGTACTTCGAGGTAAGGATCAAATTTTACTTCGATGTACGCATCTTCGGCGGTAGTCGTTCCTTCGTTACAATAACGAACGGTATAATTATTTTCAAAACAGCGGCGTAAAAAAGGAGTCGAGACATCTACGGTTAGCCACGGACAATCGATGATTGGCTGGGCGGCAAAATTAAGGATTGTGTCCTGATAGAATTCGGATAAACTGATCACTTGCGTGTCACAAGAGGCCCACTGAGGATTTGCCACGACCAGACTCACTTCGTAATTTCCAGTATCCACCGGAATATTGAAGTTCCCCATTTCGTCCGAGGTACCGTAAAAAGTTTTGTTCCCTTCTACTTTTATTAATCTATTAGACAGACCTTTTTCCTGACCTTCTTCTAAAAGGCAGTTCAGGTTCGCATCGTTGAAAATATTTCCTGTTATATGATTGCTGTAGATGCTACCAAATTGGTCTGCTTTTATGATAAAGCCTTCAAATTCTTCTTCAAAATTGATTAAATCCGGCTCCACTTTGGTACCAACGAAGATAAGATTACCAGCTGAGTCTTTAATTGCTGCGTAAGGTTGAAATCCTTCTTCAGTTACATCTTTCTGCCATTCTTCTTCCCCCATACTGTTTAATTTGATTAACTTAATTCCAAAAGTTATGTATTCTATTCCCATGGGAAGAGAGATATAGTTAACTTTTGTTTCAGGAATTAAGAAACCGCCATCTTCCGTTTCTATAATTTTCTTGTTGGGAAATTCTTCTTGTAAGTTTAACTCGGTGGTCCATATTTCAGTACCTTCAGCATCTCTTTTAGATAATTTATAGCCTGGGAATGTATTAGACATCAGCATGAAGTTTCCATCTGAAACTGGTATCATATCCGTAATACTTTGGTTGCCTTCGAGTTGTTGCGTCCAGATTTCTTCTCCTGATATATTAAGCTTCACTAATAAATTTTCTCCGGTTAATAAGTAGCCATCCGATAGTATTTCTACATCCGGTGGGAACTTACTTATCTCCATTCCATTATCAGGAAATGTGTAACTCCATTCTATGTCACCCGCCGGAGAAAGTTTACTAAGCCATTGACTAATGTTAGTACTATCGTGTCGCGTGGCTGTTATCAGGTATCCATCATACAGGGTGTTAAAAACATTATGAGGAGAGATGTATTCAAAACCATAATCATTTCGTTTTGACCATATTATATCTCCATTGCTATCTGTTTTTATAAGAACTACCTCACCGACCTCAAAGCCGGGAACCCGGGTATCTCCCAATAGTAAAGTTCCATTATCCGGTGTTATTACAAAATCAATACTTCTTACAATTTTTGTTGAGTCTCTATAGTATCTTGACCATTGTTCGTTACCGTCAAGATCAGTTTTTAACAGGAACGGTTCAGATATCTCTGTATTTGGATTTTGGGAATATCCAAAAGATAGGTTTCCATTATCTTCGGTTTCTAAAACTTTTCTCAGAGATTCTCCGTAGTATTTATCCCATCCCTGGGCGTGTAAAGGGTTTATTGCATAGAGGAGAAAAAGAGAAATAGTAATTAGTGTAAATTTTAAATTTATATTCATGGTTTTTATAGGTTGTTGGTAGTAGTTTACAGTCAATACCATCACAAAGATGGGTACTTTTTCTTCTTTTCACAAAAACAATATTTAGCTTTTGTAAAAGAATTATTTTTAATAGAAAAAGTAAATAGTTGAATATCAATTAATTAAAGACTAATTTTGTTGATATTGTAGAATATATAATTGATCAATAATGAAAAAAAGCCATCTTTTAACTTTGTTTTTAACTTTGTCAGATACTGAGGTTCAAAATATAAAAGCGTGGTTACGTACGCCGCTTCATAATAAGCGGAAAGAGCTGGTAGTATTATTTGATTGGATGTGTTTCGAAAATGAAAAAGGAGGCGAGAATAAATTTACAAAAATAGCTGCGTTTACAAAACTGTTTCCACGTAAGAAATACAAGGATTCCAGTATGCGTATCCTGATGTCGTATCTTCTAAAGGCCATTCAGGATTTTTTAATTTATCAGCAGGTGACGCAGCAGCAATTAGATAATCAGATTCGTCTGGCGGCCATTTACCAAAAACGAAATCTTGACAAACGATTTCAACATTTGATTAAAGACGTTAAAGGAAAACAAGAAAAACAACCTCTTCGAAATGCCGATTTTTATCAGCGGGAATTTTTGATTTATAAAGAAGAGATTTCGTTTCTCGTCCTTCAAAGTCGATCCCGACCAATGAGTTTACAAAAAATAGATGATGCGCTCGAAATTAATTTTATTATTCAAAAGTTGGGGCAGGGTTGTTTAGCTGTTATGCACCAAAACGTTTATAAAGCAGATTATCAAACTGGCCTCCTTCCGCAGATATTACAGTACGTGGTACAGAATGATTTACTGGAAATTCCGGCCATAAATTTATACTATCAGGGCTATAAATTTTTAACGGAGGAAGATAATGAAGTTTATTTTGATACTTTTAAAAAACTAATCATTGAACACCAGGCGTTATTTCCATCCACAGAGATCAGGGAATTATACATTATTGCCATCAACCACTGTATTCAAAAAATAAATCAAGGAAATCAAACAGTTTACTTACGGGAAGCTTTTAGCTTGTACCGACTAGGAATCGAAAAAGAGTTTTTACTAACCGACGGTATTATCAGTCGATTCACTTACCGGAATATCGTCTCCTCCGGCTTAAAGCTAAAAGAGTTTGAGTGGGTCTCCAGTTTTATTCATAATTATAAAACATATCTGGATAAAATTTTTAGAGAAAGTACGTTTTACTATTGTTTGTCGCGTTACTATTACGAAATCGGTGATTACTCCGAAGCCATGAAAATGCTCCAACAAGATAAATACGATGACCTCATCAGTAACCTGGCCGCCAAAACACTCCTTGTCAAAATCTATTATGAAAGCCAGGAGAACGATGTACTCGATTATTTTCTGATCAGCTTCGAAGCTTTTATTAAACGAAAAAAAGAAATTGGATACCACAAAACCAATTACTTAAACATTATCCGC